>JAJHUR010090896.1:0-18192 GCA_027495735.1 Lutjanus campechanus
TAGTCTGACGTAGTTTTATCCCATTGAGCTTCTCTGAAGACAACATAATAAATCTGATTATCTGTAATATGATTTAAAGGCTGTGACTGCAACCAAACAAACTCAGCTGAGTTATGAACTAGACCCTTTGGGATGCAGATGCATGCGCGCACACACACACACACTCTCTCTCTCTCTCTCTCTCTCTCTCTCTCTCTCTCTCTCTCTCTCTCTCTCTCTCTCTCTCTCACAGACACACACACAGATTAAGCTCTGTGTCTCTAAATGCCTCTGGCACAAATGGGTCTATTTAGCTTTAACAGAATTATTTAATAATGTTTCTTCACTAAATCTGAAATGTATCTCATCTGACAGAGAAAAGTGGACTCACATACTCTCACTATCCTCTTTTAACTTCACATTTTGTACTTAGACGGATTCTCTGTTACAAATAGGGCCTGTCTGACTGAAAATGAGAAAAGAGAGAAATCTTTTTAATGTGTCTGAATTAATTACAGCGATACTCTCAATGTGTTTAGTGGATTTATTCACAATGAAGTAAAACCAAATGGATCAGCAACTTTTTTTTGTCCTTGCATGTACCCACCATCCTTTACTACCTAGTAATTTAGAGTCGCTGATGCAGCAATACAGCAGAATTTGAGATCTGAATGAATATAGAAATCTCTGGATGTCCATCATAAATTGCTCCGTTCCAAATTAAAACTCTATGAAACTGCTTACAATCATATTTTTGCTTTTGATGACATACATGATAATCTGGTTTAGCCAAAGTCCTAACATGGTGCAGATCCAGATCTCTTCATCAAATCCGCATCTGCTCAATCAGTGTTCATTTTTGATTTCACCAGGGAACAAAACATATTACTCTATTGTATGTGTCATATTATGGTTCTTGCCTGCTGCCCGCCTGCAATCATTTAATTGTTTCCCATGCCCTCATATATATATGAGGGCATGGGCCACTTCCTGGTTTATCAACAACTAAAAAGACAAAGTATTGTGAAAATCTGGAGGGACATCAGGTCATATTTCTAGCTCAAACAAGAATAATACATACGTGTATGTACATACATTACACACACACACATATACATATACATACAGTATATTTAAACGTCTTGTTCATTTTTTATGTTATTTTGTATGTTATAGATGAGAATTGTTAAACATAATAAACACACAGACAAACACTACAGTTGTATCATCCAGTCATCCAGTCCTGCGCGCACTTTGCTTTATAATTATAATAATTTCTAATTCCTCATTAGTTAGAATAATTTTAGACACATGCTGTTCAATATGTTAAAGGGACACTTTACTAATCCACACTCCTGTGTGGGAAAAAACATAAATGAAAGATATTTTGTGATTGTGCAGATGTGTGTGTGTGCACCTCAGCCAAACATGTCGTTTACTATCTTGTACAGACGGACCTACTGTGCCACAGACTTTGTGCCTCTACAAGGTTTTAGCAGGTTTCTACTACAATGCTCCGTGAACAAGATACCATATGCGCCTGGCCATTGATTTTTAGACCTCCCGCCCACGGGCATACAGATAGGCGCATCTTCTATCTTGCACATGTGGGGAAAAGTAACTTTCTCTCTTTCTCTTTTCCCTCCTGCACAGACATGTGTTGAGTCTCGGTTTTGTGGCGCAGTCGTGACATTGACACATTAGAAAAAACAGAAAGGCAAACTGGTCTACTGTTAATGGGAAAGGAGTCAATCACATGTTTTCAGTGGATTTACCCACGTTTACCATAAAACACAAACCATAAACAACCTGGTTTTGGTGTAAAAACGGTATACAGTAGGTATTTTGTTTTAAGCCACAAAACCATAACTTTCCATCTCAGTAAATCTTAAATAAGATAATTTGTACATATTGTTTCTAGATACAAGCTCATAGTCCCAGTATGAACTGTGCACCTTCATAATTATGATCTCAGGACCTGTAAATATTATTACCATCTTATTAACATAAATTATTAAGATAAATTCTAAACAATAACATGGGATTACATTTAACATGATACATTGTTTCAGTACCATAGTTATCACTGTTTCCAATTTGTTTATTGTAAAAAAAAAAGTATATAATAATAGTAGTAAAAATAGTAATACAAAGCATTTATACAGCACTCAGAAACTCTCTCTCAAAAAAAAACAAAGAATAAATGCAAATGAAAGTAAAAACAAGAAATAGAAGCACTGGGAGCATAAAATACTGTTAAAAGTAAATTGAGGCAAAATGATAAGTGGAGAGATACACCTGGATGAAACAGCATATGACAATAACAGTTTAGAATGTCACATCTCAAAGAGTTTCTGAATATTAACATGCTCTCAGAATCATCAGGTGAAGGTTTTTTAATCACATAAAGAGATGTGAAGCGATCTGATTCACTGCTGTCATGGTAACTACGGCGAGGCTACTCACGTCAGCCTCGAACAATACAACTATATCTCAAGGCTAAGTTTGTGTTCGGAGTGTCACAGTGGACAAGAATTTTGTTTTTGTTTTTTGTTTTTTTTAATTCTTGTCACGTTTCTTGTAGTTTTAATACATTTAGCATAACAACAGCCAAGGTTGCTAAGGCAGGGAGAGATGTGGAGCTCTGAAGGACATTGTTCAAATGCTTTTGCCTTGAAGCCCTCGTCTCAACAAACCTTGCCTATTTTTTTCTCCCCACATCTAATCAGCCTACATAATGAACTTATTTTGACAGTTTTGTGTCTTGAGTGTCTACATAGCTTTTTTTTCTGGCAGGGTGCTGTGGAGGAGGGCTGCCCCCTGATAGTTGATTCGAATCATTAGGCGAAGCTCCCATAGTCGACTGAGTCAGTGCGCATTACAGTTACATGATAAAACAGATAGAAACTTACAGAAATGCGCAGGGAGAACATTTCAATGAGGAATTAAAGGGAATCATTAAAATATTTTTATATTAGCTGGTGCACTTATTAAATATCCTCAGGACCAGATGTGCTGTCGGTTGACTGATGAGAGATGGTGAAAGGAGTGGTTGGTAAACGTCAAACGGTAAAAGTTTGAGCTCTTTTTTTTTATCTGCGTCATTGTAACAGGATGACAGGCTGTAAACTTTACAAGCCAAGTCTCCAAGTCACCACAAACCGCAAAACTAACTATGATGGAAAAGGAGAACACAGACACAGAGCAGCATGACGCGCTGTCAGGCACCTCATCCAGGCGCAGCTGCAGAGCACGCAGAGGCGGCAGCGCTTGCTTGTTTGCTCGTTGTTTGTGCCTGTTTTTGTCGCTGACAAGCTTAAATTGTTATGTTAGTGTCTGACAACATTATGAAAAGGAGCACAACAGTGAGAGGCCTTCCTTTAAGGAGTAAGATACATTTTGTTTAACCTGAAACAGCTGTTTAATTGCTCTCGCCAAACTCACCTCCTTTTTGCGTCATCGTCAGCTTCATTCAAACTTAAGAAACTTAATAAAACTCACAGAAAATGTCTTTGTTCGTCTTTCCATTGTCCCAACAATCACCAACTCTGGTTTGCCTGTAATAGATCCTTAATTCACGGTGTAAAGGAGCACGGAGCGTGCAGCGCAGGTGATGCTGGACAGCAGCTACAGCCTCGGGAGATAAGCTCCGCAGGTCTGCTGATCTCACAACTTTTACTTTCTCTGACTGTGTAAAAATCTGATATTTTCATATCCCAGATGACAAGAAAGGCATTGAAACGCAAGTCTAACTGGTAAAACATACTCATGTAGTCTGTGGCACAGTGTAGTATCGCCTGTTTGGTTTGTAATATCTATTTATATCTATTTGTTTGACATTCATTTCACTATGAGCACCAACAGGAAGATGTGCTGCCTTGGTTTGACTCGGCTCTTCAGTTCAGTCTGCATCTGGGCTACCTTCTTGAAGGTGTGTTGATACAGGCTCCTGTTGAGTCAAATGGCTGTAAAATGCTGGTTAATCACGTGCCATTTTCTATACATTCTTCACAATAACGCTTCCACGATATCTCAAAGCAGCTAAATCAGGAACTATTGGGTCTTCACCTGCAGTAACTTGACATCACTCCTATCAACTGAAAGAGAACATGAAAACAGTCAAATAAAGTAGATACATCAGAGTGCAAACAGCAACAGAGAAACTTAACTTCAGCCTTTGGAAGCTGTATAAGTACTGTTACCAGGGTGACGAGTCCCCATCTAATATGATGACATGATATGATAAAATAATTGGTTTCCTGGGGAACTGAACTGAAAAGTTCAGGGATGTTTGACTCGAAACACCCGGAGCGGCTGCACAAAAAAGGCGGAGTGCTGAGAAAAAAAAGATGCCGGGCGAGCACCTTTTCTCTAGGTGGCCGCAGACGCTCTCTCCTCATTGGGAACAATTGAAAAAAGTCACTGGCGCTCAGAAAAAAAATGCTCTGTGCCCCTGAGCCCTTTAAAAGCACACCCTGTAATAGGCTGTTTATTTTGTGTTATGTGCCAGCTTTTTTTGAGTAGGTGGCATTTTGTCCTTTATGACCTTGTTGGTTTCAGAGACTCAGAGATGATGGTGGTCAAAGATCACAAAACACATTTTTTGGTCATAACTCAAGAATTCTTATGCTAATTATGACAAAATTTCACTCAAATGTCTATTAGGGTAAAATGATGGACTTTTATATCCAAAAGGTCAAAGGTCAGCTTCACTGTGACATCATAATGTCCCGCTCTCTATCTGATCTCTGTACCCCTCTGTAAAAATAGTCTCTAAATTAACTCACCCCAAAATTATTCACTGGAATCACACATGTCAACATAGTGGTAAAAAAATACACTTAATACCTTCACTAAGTCTTTTATGGAGACATGGGTGTAAACTGACACTTCACTGAGGCATATAACTGCGAGGCAGTAATCTAAAAGAAATGAACAATTGAGATTGAGATTACAATAACTTCCAGATTTATCCAAACATTCAGTTGAAACAGAGTAAAGAAAAACTTGATATGGAACCTTATTGCTGTAATTACGGAAATACACTCTTCCAAATGTTTACTCAGCATTCTTCAGTTTTTATCTGCTGGTCAGAAGAACCAGGCAGTTATGTGTTTACCTCCCACCTGTCATCTTGTGTGTGTTTCCATGTACCGTGGTCACAATGTGGGTGCCATGATTGTCTTTATCCATTCCTTGAAACATCACACATGCATGCATGTAGGTTTGCAGCCGCACGCTGAAAACAGCTGAGCAGCTATATAAGTATTTTTAAAGGCACAGGATCGTGAATGTTTCATACTTTGTTTATTAAGTGCAGTGGATGGTTGTTTTTTTAATTAGATTTTGTGCACAAAGAGCCGTTTGTGAGGAGTTCTGTGCTCCATTCATGTGTGTTTTCCTCACTGAAGCCAGTTTATGTCCCTCATGTTTGCAGCTGTCACAGGTGTGATGGTGTGTGTCAGGAGGTGTTTAGCTGATGCGCTTCTCGCCAATGCATGACCGTCAGGTTGAGCGGTTAGTTTGCATATGATACACACTAACACTAACACACTCGCTTGTGACATTTCTCCCCCACAGTGACAGGGCTGTGGGAGACATGGATCAGCCCTGGTTCATCTGTCCTTTTGTGCTGATTGTGTAAATATCAGCCACCAGCGTTAAGCAGTAACACATTAGTCAGTAACAGTAATGTGATTACTTTTTTCAGTGTAAGGAATTACAATTTAATATTTAGTCATTTCATAACAGTTCTATTAAGGCGTGTAGCTGCCATTGAGGAAACGTTGGTCATGTATTTTTTGTGGGTCTTATTTGGGCCTATATATAATTCTCAAAACATTAAATCAGGGATACTTCACATAGCAAATGACAGGTGGTCAGGGACCAGTTAAAGGGCCATTGTCTAGGATTTAGTTGCATCCAGCAGTGAGCTTGCCTCATCCAACTTTCCCCTTCCAAGCATGTAAGAGAACCTACGGGGAAAAACTCAAAAGGTTTGTCTACTCTGGGCTACTGTAGCAATATGGTGGTGCAACACGGTGGCCTCTGTGGAAGAGGACTTGAGCATTTATATAAACAGCTCATTCTAATGTTATGAAAACACTATTCTTATTTTCAGGCAATTATATAGTAATGAAAACACACTTATGAATGTTATATTCCATTTCTGCCATATTCTGAAAATAACCCCCTCGAAATCTTGCACACTGGACCTTTAATTAACAAACATTATTAATCAGATACAATAAACAAATGTTAAAATGCCCAGAACACATCTTCCTTTCAAATTCTTTATTTTCAAATTAACTGACACATTAACCTGGCTTCAAGTATTTTATCCAGTGACTCCTGGTCCTTTTATCAGCTGGGAAGTGAAAGAAATAGCATGAACCAATGCTTTTGTGACTTTGACCCACTAATTGACAAATGTGTGATTTGTGGCAAATTTCTATTGGGATCAGATTATTTGTCTCATGCCTTTGACTACTTCATATTTTTTCCAAAGTTAGGTCCCATGGTGGTCCACCAGAAGAGGCGTGACTTTGCCTCTCTGTAGTGCTATAAATGGGTTAATGCTGGGGTGAATGGATAGCCCAGTGTGCCTCATATGGACCCTAAATGGTACCTTGTCTGCCCGTATGAGACACAGACGGGGCGTGACAAAACGTCAGTAACAAGAAAATGGGTTGATTGGTCAAATGAAGGCACAACTCTTTATTTGTATTTGTCTGCTTGCCAGATGTTGGTGCCTTTTCTTACCCTCAGCCAGCTGCATAAACCTTCAGTATGTTACATAAGGTCATATATTTTCTACTTGTTAACTAGATCAGCTGTGTAAGTAGTGTGTGTGTGTGTGTGCGTGTGTGTGTGTGTGTGTGTGTACTTTGGCAGCAGGCGAATGTGGTGTCGTCTGTTTCCATAGGACAGGGGGGGTGTATGGGAGCAATGCGAGGCTGAAGGAGAATGTATATTGAGCAGGATATCTGTGGTGTAAGTGAAGCATTTTTATTGAGGAGTCCGGGGAGCACATGGCTGAGGATTTAGGGCCTGGCTCTTGGCATTCTCCATGGGACACTAGGAATGGTATGTACTGGCCAGGCCGCCTTCCCATGTGCTCCCGATCTCAATCGCTCGATCTCTATCTCCCTCTCCCCTCTGTTCACACACAACTTTTACGACGCTCATCTGGACACCGCTGGGTTCATCCTCATCCTCCACTGGACACTTGCCTTCAGATGCAGCCATGCCATGATTTCATTTTATTTTAGACAGAAATACCACTTTACTCTGAATGTAGCGATAAGCTCCAAGCCGCTCGGACCATCTGCCAGTGGCTCTGCGGCACCCAGACTTCTTTCCAACACAGATGTCTCCGAAGTGGAAGTGGTGATGATTTGAGCATGATATTTTCATCAGCGCTGGGAGCCAAAATATTTTAATATGAAAAGCATGAAGGAGAGAGCTGCTGTGTTTTCTGCATGCAGTGAAAGGTGAAAACACTATGGGTCAGCGATCTGCAACCTTTGTTATCAAAAGAACCATTTTTGGCTAAAAAAGAAAAAAGTCTGTCTAGAGCCACAACTATTAAATTCTCTATTTTCCTCAGAGACTTTTTGTTTAGATTTGGCATCCATAGCTAGCCTGGGGAAACTCAGTTCAGCCGCTGGCAATATTTAGAGGAAAAGGCGCTGAGCCACAGCCGTAGGCTATGATGCACATTTCAGATGACAAAATAATAATAAAAACATTTTAATTCGATGAATTGGCCACATATTTTTACAACTGAAGACCCCACTATGTGGAAGTATGGAAACACAACACAAACAACAAAGACAAATGCGATAGTCATCCTTAAAAAAAACCTTTAAAAAAAGACCCTTAAGAACTGTAAATAAAAGCACTTACAGCGAACCAACCCATCCACTCTTTATCAGGTTAAAAGTGCTCAAATTTAAAGACCTGCTCAACTTCAAAATGAGTCAAATCTTGTATAATGCAAAAAATTAGTTATTAGTTATTGCCCAGCAGCGTTCAGTAGCTGTTCCAACAGAGAGACAGTCAACAATTTTTATGTTGAAGTAGAAAACAGTGAGGACCAGCACTAAAAGACATCGTATAACAACCAAATGAGTTACTTTATGGAATAACTGTAATGCAGAAATGAAAACCTGTCTAACAAATAACAATAACAAATAACACACTGAATGCGTAGGTTGACGCAAAGCAGGAAAAAATGCATAAAATTGCCATAGACTAATAAATTGAATTGGCATTTGAAAGGACTACTAATATAGTCATAGCATATTTTATATTAAGTTTTGTTGTTCTTATGTGTTACTGGCAGAGGTGTGGCTCTATGATCTGAATTAGACACACAACTCAATGTCTGCCACCAGCTTTGTGTGGAAAGACTTCAAAATAATCAACAATGAAGAAGAAAACTTTGTTGCGCTGGAGGGATAAAATGCACCGGACTGAGGTTTGCTGTGACATTTGGAATCTTGGATTTATACTTTATCCAAACACTTCTGTGTGAAATACTGCAGCATATGATAGATTTACATTCAGCAGCTGTCTGTAGTTAAAAAAAAAAACGCTTGTCACTGAAGAAGGACGCCCAAAATCTCCTGAAGAATCCATCCAAAGCCTCGCACCAACTGGGTCTGAGTTTTTTTTTAGTTTTGCTTTTTAACTTTGAGTGATCATTGACTTAATTAAGACGACTATATTGAATATTGCAGCGTGCACGGTGCGAGCTGCAGCAGCCTCTGAACGCAAACAGAATATGGAATTTAAAAAAAATATTACAAATGATAAAATATCACTTCCACAAGGCTTTTCAGTCAGACAGCAACAGATCACAGGCAACAATCTTCATGTCAGTGATCATCTTGAGTGAAGATGAGTGGTCATCTTGGTGAAGGTGAAGCTTGCATGCACCATGCACAGTTGTTCATTGTTATAATGTTGATTAATATTGAAATTGTGTTCTTATGCCTCAATAATTATTATTAAAACCACCAGATAATACACTATAGTGAGCTCCTGTTCACAAAGTGAGGCTGACAGTATCACCATATACTGTATATTGATAATGAGCACCACAGTGTTCTGGAGCTTAAGTACGGTTTGTTAAAGATCATGTAAAGCAACAAAGTTTGTCACACCACAGAATTGTGTCATCAACCATTCAGCCAAATTTAAATGTTTAAGTATATTAAGTATATAAAATTAGGTATCAAAATCATGACAAAATGAGCAGTTTTCTCTGCTCTGAAATGTCGGGGGCGTGTCCACTCTGCTGTCTAATAGGAGGGGGAGGCGCTGTTGTTCATGTGTTGGTTCGTGGGCTTTATATAGTGTTGGGGAACTATGGCTCCGACTTGTCACCAAGCCATGTTTCAGGTCTGCCCAAAAAATCCTGAACACCGAAATTGTGAACAGTTTAATAGTCTAACGCCACAATTCAGTTCTACATAGTTCTCAGTCTTTTTTATGTTTTCAGCAACGATGTTCTAACATGTATAATGTGTTTGGTAGAAAAAGTCCCTTTTCCCTTTACACAGACTTCAATGTGTCTGCAAAGTAAAGAATATCTACGTATGTTTGGGATAGGGGAGCAGCAGCAAGTGGGAAATAGTGATTTGATCAGCTATAGTCCCATCTGATGTGCATACAGAAGACATCGGACTGAAGCTTGTCCCTGTCACGTCCTCATCTGCTATCTGTGTGTGTGTGTTTCCCACTGCACTGACCTCCCATATGAGGAAAAATCAGACAGGAAACAAGATGGTCAGACTGCTCTCCCTTGAGAAAGGAAGAAGAAATAATAACGAAGGAAATGGGGTAAGATTCTCCGAAGGCTCTGGCTGATGGCATTTTTTTTTCCCACTTCTGACAAGTCAGCTTGCTTCTGAATAGCTGGAGAGTTATAGCGAAGAATAGTGAAGGAAGGACAAGGAGATCCTATCACGAGAGACAGAGAGAGATGAGACAGTAAAAAAGAAAAGAAAAAAGGCACTTGCTCTGTTTGTGAAGCGTAACATCTGCTGAAGGGGCAGATTCTGGGTCACCTCCATCACCTAGCTCAGTTAATCATAACACACAGCTTCACACGCCTGCATGCACACGCACACAAACACACCCGCATAGACACACGCTTGGGATTCTCACTAGGAAAGTGCACCTTATCTGCCCCAACAGCACTGTCACTGAAGAGCACAGAAACCTGAACAGAGTGCTGTATTAGGGTCCTTGCATTTCTTACCTTTAGTGGTATCTACACATGGAGATTTGTATGTTTTTGGTCCTCAACGTGTTGAAAAATTCTTCAGCAACATGTCTTTCAAAAACAGTGTCCTCATTAATCTGATAATTGGCACTGTTAAAAGTTTTCACAGGGACTGTTTCTTTGGTAGAAAGTAGTTGTAGTTGCATTGAATAGCCTATTTTCAGGTCTTCTCTTGTTTGTGCTTACCTGTACCTGCAGTCAGCAGCTCTTGTAGCATTGCTAATGTTGGGTGTGTTAGCTTCACCCTCTGCACTTTCGCTGCTTTCACCGGCACTAAACAAACACATTATTTTTCTTCATTTGGAAGACGCACTTTCAAATTTCACCTTCAAAATAAGAACTAAAATCTTAGTGACAAAGGCATGATGTTGCAGTAGACGGAGTCGTGTGTGACAAAGCCTTAAAAAGCACCAGAGAATGAGCGAACACATAAAACGCCAACATTCTGGGTATAATAGACCAAAGTAAGATCATTTACACTAAATACCACAAATGATAAGTGAGAAAATCTTGTTTGTAATTTGGATGAAATGGGCTCATAAAATTTGAATGGGATGTTTTAAAGAGGGCCGCACAGAAAGTCAGCAATACAGAGAGTCATAAAGAAATAAACTGAAATAAAGGAAGAGGGGAAAACTCATGGAGAGAAATGATGCTGGAGCTTGAGAGCAGTTTGCTGTCAGTGTCCATGTGGGGCTGAGCGGCTCGCCGAGGCAGAAACAACATAATTACAGTTCTGTTTAGCTCCATTACAACCACTGCACTACGGTCTCTGTAACCACCCACATACTCTCCATACTCTGCCTGATTGCTCACTCCTCATCACATAGAGACGGCTTATTGATTTAAACAACATAACTGGGAGGTGCCTGTGATGGGAAGCGTGGACAGCATAGCCTTAATGTTATTCTGTAACCGCCTGTTTTGCTGATAGACTTCATTATCAGTCATTTGATCATTTTAGGACAATGTTCTTGATGTGTGAGAAGTACTTTTTCTTAGATTTTCTCATGATTTGTTGTCACGCATTCCCATTCTGCTTCCCTCTGCCTGTCGCCCTGCTCTCTCTCTGTGTTTTCCCCAGGACAAACACTGATATTGTGCACTTAAATGGAAATGTGTGGGAGGAGAGGGTCACGGCCTTACCTCTGACCAACAGATACAGACAGAGAGAATGAAAGGAGCTACACTATGAGCTTGTGAAGAGGATGACAAATATGAATGAAAGAGACTGACAGACTGATATCTTTAGGGTTTCACTCTAATGAGTTAAACAAAACAATGAAGCACAGTATTGTTGTCAGGAAGGTTTGATTCAAGAGTAGATGGGGGAGAGCGAGAGTCAGCTGCGGCCTCATCTGTTCATTTGTGTTGGAAGCTAAAAGTGCAAAATAGAGTCAGTGATGATCTTTTTCACTTCCGCCTCTTTCTTGCCTGGAGAGACAAGGGAAAAAGCATGTGTACGTGTGTAAATGTGTGCGAGAGAGAAAGGGACAAATGGACATCTTGGAACTCTGGTTGGTCTACAAAGGACTGCTCTCAACTCATTACGCTCTGTTTCCCATTTTACTCACAGTGTTCCCCAAGGGTCAGTCCTGGGTCTGTCATTGTTTTCTATTAATATGCTGCTATTGGGTCAGATAATAACTAAACATGCTGACGACACCCCCAACGCAACTAACTGCCTGTCTTTGAGATATCAAAGCTTCCTCAAACTTCCCCCTCCCGCCCTAATCATAGATTAGCAACGGTAACTAAGGCGCCATAGGCCTGTCAAGCTTTGCATTTCTCAACATGTTGAAGTGATATTTGGTGTTTCATGAGTCTGGACAGTGGCATCGTTTTTGTAGTCTTTATGAAGCCTAAAACACAACAGCACATGTGGGGAATGGTTTCAATTTTGTCTGTAACGGCTCTAATGTAAGCTGCTGTATGTCGGGCTAGCTAACGCTAGTTTACTAGCTGCAGTAACTTTACCTGCAGCCAAACTTGTGTTAGATACCACTACGTTTGCCAAACTCATGCCTTATTTCCAGCGTTTACATTTGGATTAGACAATGTGGGAGGTTTGAGGAGGAGGATGTGGGCTGGTGCAGAATCAGGGTGGACCAACATCAGTGCACTTCTCTCTGGCTTGCTCTCTCCATTCTAAGCGGGGTTGGATACACTTGTACACTTAGATACACTTGTATTTCACCATCCGACCAATCTTTGCTGAGATGTAAGCTAGCTTTAGACACAGTCTTTAAAGCGATATTCCACCTTGTGAGAATAACCCACTCAGTATGTACTCACCACTATGCCGATGTGATGATGGGTGAAGGTCTTAGTTTTAGGAGAAACAGGGTAGCAGCCTCATCCAGTACAATGGCAGAGATCAGTGACCACGGATATATATCTTAATGGACACACATGCCGAAGTCTCGCGAGATCGACGCCATGTTTACATCCTACCGGCTATGTGCTACAGCTGATATTTCTGCTAAAAACATGGCATAAATGGCGTCTTTTGCCGTTCATTTTTAATGTCGCGGCTCACGGACACTTGGATTACACCACACAAGCAGGATGGAGACATTTTGTGTTTGTTTTGTGTGCTATTATTATTTTTGTTTTATCCGTGGTCACCGATCTCTGCCATTGTACTGGATGAGGCTGCTACCCTGTTTCTCCTAAAACTCCAGGATTGTTTGGTGAACTGAAGACCTTCACTTATCATCACATCGGCATAGTGGTGAGTACATACTGAGTGGCTTATTCTCACAAGGTGGAATATCACTTTAAGCATCAACGTGCAGCTGTCAGGTAACTTTACATATTTAATATACTTTCGCATGGTTCTTGTTTTAAAATGTGTCAGATGGAAACATTAAAATGTCAGCTGGAGAAGGACTTCTCAGCCGTTTCAAGGAGTTAGCACTAGCTTATGTTAGCCAGCTACACTTGTGAAATCTGCTTGTGAGTCACAATTTAAGTTGACAAAATCTACAGTCATCAGCTAAAAATGAGAAGCTGCTTTTGTTTACTTCTCTAAGGAATTGAAGACCTTATGTTTTAAGAATTACTCCTTATTTCGATGTTAAATCTGCCATCGTTATCACCATAAACTGCATATGTGCAGTGCAGAATGAAAAGAGTGACAGGTGTAGCAACAGTAACTAAGGAGGGCAGTGCTTAGCAAAGGGTCAATTACTGAACATAATGTACAATATCATTGTATGCTGATGACACCCAGTTATATATATACTAATCATAATAATCTACACCAAGTAACTGCCCGTCTTTCAGATATCAATTGCTGGACTTTCCAAAGCTTCCTCAAACTTAACAAAACAGAAATAGTCTTGTTTGCCACAACCAGTTCTAACAATCAGTCTGCAATCTTGGAGCCCTATCACACAACATTGAAAAAACAAGAAATTTGGGTGTTTCATTTGATTCCAGCCTTTATTTTGATGGATAAGTAAAGAAGGCTGTTATGTTTAGGCTGATATCATTCCTATCGCCTGAGTATTTACACAAAATTCATGCTTTTGTTTTTTTCCTATTCAGATTTATGCAATGTCCCAGGGATTTCTCAAGAGCCCATCCGTCACCCTTAATTAGTCCAGAATGCTGCTGTTAGCATCGTCACTGGGTCAAGAAAAAAGATCACACAAGTCCGATTCTGCCTTTTCTACATTGGCTTTCTGTGCACTTTTATATTGATGTAACCTTTAAGCAGTGGTGGACAGTAATGAAGTACATTTAATTGAGTAAACTTCAGTTTTTTGGGTATCTGTACTTAATTTGACTATTTGGATTTTTTTGGGAAACTTATGACTTTTGCTCCATTTCATTTCAAAGACAAATATCGTACTTGTGATTCCACTACATTTCTAAGAAGGTTGTTTTTACTCGTTACTTTTAGTCTAAGCATAGCTTTCAAGTCAGCTGTTGCTGTTTTTTCTTTTCTAAAATGCAATTGGCCACATGCTGTGTTCCTCATAGAAGGAAACCAATCACAGAACCTGCTCTCAACTGGGACTGATGTAAAAATGGAAATGCATCATCCAGGCTCTGTAACAAGCACAATCAAGCTCTCCCCCTTTTGTTTAAACAAAACTTGCGATGAAGAAGAAAGACAAAATTAAATTTCAAGATGTTATTATAATTAAAATACAGTATATCCAGGTAGTGTTTGTTTTTATCGCGGTGAAAAACACCACATAATTACTGTATATGCTGCCCCTGAAGCCAGAAAGAAATCTCAGTTATTTAACAGAGTTAGAGAACTCCTTACAGTCGGCTTCAATCTAATTTTATGTAGTGATTTTATTACAGTTATGTCAGAAAACATACAATAGTTGTCCTCTTTGTTTTTGATTACATTTCTATGCTGAAGTTTTTATAGGTGTTTCTATAGACTTTGTGTAGCATCGTGGTTCTATGAGCAAGTCAGTGCATCATTAGGTGGTTTCAGAGTTACAAGGTTCTGTTAATGCATCGTGAAAACAACACAGCAATGTACTGATATTAGAAAATGTACTTTGTAATTTGTAATTTTGAATACATAAGTATTTTTAAAAGCAAATACTTTTAACTTGAGTAAAATTTTGACTGAGCAACTTTCACTTGTAGTTGAGTAAGATTTGACCAGGACTATCTATACTTTGACTCAAGTACTGGGGTTGAGTACTTTGTCCACCACTGCCTTTAAGGCTCTGTATGATCAGACCCCTGATTATATCAAAGCCCTTTTCACCCCTTGTGAGTCAGGGCATCCTCTCAGATCAGCAGATGGTGGCTCTCTGATCATCCCCAGAGCCAGACTGGTTACTAAGGGTGATCGGACCTTTGCAGTCCGGACCCCCAAACTGAGGAATCACTGCTTTTAAATCTCTTCTCTCTTTAAATCTCTTCTTTAGACCTTCTTCAAAAAAAGCTTTTATCTCTGTATAAACTTATTATCTTTTCCTTGTATTTAAACAGTTTTATTTCATTTTTATGTATTATTGTTTAATCTATTTGTATTTTGTAACTGTAGAGTTAATTATTATTATTAGTAGTAGTATATATTATTAGTGTATATTATTATTGTTGTTATTATTATTCTTATTATGCAAATAATGGCTTAACTCAGTCTGTCTAATCTCTTGGGAGATGTTGCTGTTACCGTGGCCACACACACACATACACACAGAAAGAGAAACAGAGGCGTGTGACTTGTGTGTTTTCATTTACATGATCAGCGCATTATCCAGGAGTAATCCAAGGAAAAGTCGTGACTCACAGAGGCTGATTGTGCTCATGCAAATTATCAGCGGGCATGGTTGTGCAAATATTCTCTTGCTGTCCTTCCTTTGCTTTGTTTTGCTCCTTGATAACACACATGAACACGCACAGCTCTGCATTCATCATATGATTATCAGACAGGGATGCTGAGCTTTTACCACTAAACTGTCATGGAAAATAAGCCCAGAATGGCTATTTAGAGAAAGAAAGCAAGCATTGGCTCACTAACTGCAGAAGTTCAAAGAGAGGTTTCTCCACGAGTTAATGCACAGAAAAGAAAAGAAAAGAAAAGAAAAGAAAAGTTAACAATAATGACTAACAGGTGGAGACAGGACAAAAAGAAGGCATCAAGGAGACATCTTGTCCATCTTGTCGGGGCTTATGATTGTGGGTAGATGTCACACACTTTGATCTGAGTAGGATCAGGTTAACTCAGCTGGTCATTTTTTGCAGTGTTCATGTTCATTCACTCACTCACTCACTCCCTTCCTCACTCACTCACCTACTCATGTACACACAGGAAAGCGATTGCATGATCCCTGGATAATTACAGATTTTTCATATTTTTACTTCCCCCTAAAGATTATATGTATTTTGTGAAACTTTGATCACCTTTTGGTCTACTACATGCTCCTGTGGGAAAACTCAAAAATGCACTGTCATCAAGCAAGGCAGGGTTTTTTTGCCCCTAGAAAAAATAACATTTTGGAGATACAAAGATTACATTAAATACAGTGATAAACACAAGCAGCTACTGCAAAACTGGATTTAATGACTGGCCTTAAAAACCTGAGGTGCTTCTTCCCTGGAAACAGAGATTTACACAAGCTGGAAAAGGCATTAGGATGTCCTCATTCCACAGCATGCTCTGTGTGTGTGTGTGTGTGTGTGTGTGCACGCGTGCGTGTGTGTGCGTGTGTGTGTGTGTGTGTGTAATGTAAAACCTGCCTATGAGGTCGATAGGGCTATCAGTTTGAGACAATCCTGTGATTATCGTCTGCTCAGTCTTGTGGTTAACTAAAAACAGACTCACAGACGCTAGCAGCCCAGTGGTACAAATGTGCATGAAAACACAAACACGCGCACACACACACACACAAACGAATGTTCACACACTGATGTACACCCAGCTACCCTTGAAAATCAAGTAAATCTTTAAATGTGACTGTATGAGGGAGGTTAGGAGATGAAGTTACATAAACTGCAGATTACAAAGAAAGTAAAATGTATTATTTTATTCTTAAGGCTGCATAGTTTATATATTATGACATATAAACATATTTTCAGTGATACGTTAGACTAGCAATTCCCAAACTCAAGAATGAATGGGCCCAATTTGAAATCTGAAAATCTGCTGCGACCCACCCAAACCTTTAATCACAACTCTGATCAACACATGAGATTAATCATACCAATGATGATTTTTTTAAAATCATAATCATATATCATCAATAGGGTAATTTCAAACTTAAAAAAATAAAAATAATCAAAACTGAAACTGTTTGATTTGATTAATTTTCATGAACCACCTGCAGGACCTTCACAGCCTGCTAGTGAGCCCCAGTCCACACTTTTGGAATCACTGATCTTGTAAAAAGGTACTACACACACGTTTCTGAGCTGTAAACTAAATTATATTACTTTACTGTGATGAAACACATCAATGCCGGTGTTAATTTTCAACATTTCTTCATCATTTTTTATAAATCTACATTTCATGGGTTGAAAATGGCTCAAAACGCCATCTGCTGTTTTAAAGCGATATTCCACTCCTACATGATAGTCCACTCAGTATGTTCTCACCCCTATGCTGATGGTGGTTGAAGATCTTCAGTTCACAAAACAATATGTTTATATTGTTTATAATGCGATATTTTCACACGTGCATCCATTAAGAGATATACAAAGTCTCGCGATACATCGACGCCATGTTTACATGCTACCTGGGAGGCTACAGTTGACATTTCGGCTAAAAACATGTTGTAAATCGTGTCTTTTGTCACTGGGCTGCACTTTTGATGGCTGTGGGAGCTACATTGGACCGCAGTCTTTCCCTTGATTAATGATCATGTGATAAAACAGCAGGGCCACAGCTCCGTACTGACTCTCCCCACACACCAGAGATCCTCTCAGCCTCTCTAAGCAGCTAGCATTAGCTCGCCTAGCTACAACACAGGTACAACACAGACACTTCCTTATAAAAGTAGTGCCACAAATGTGCTTCTACTGACTGCTAAAGCTCCAGTGGACTCTGTGTTTCCTGTGTTAATCTGCAGAGTCAGCAGCAGCTGCACATGTTTGGCTAGCTCTGACTGCTAGCTGTAACTGCTACACTGAGTGGTGATCAACAAGCTACTCTTTTCTGGACATAGACTGTCAGATTGCAACATGCCTTCAGAAATACATACATAAAATAAAATTTTAAATAGAGCTGTGTTTTGATTAAAATTGTATTTAATTGGAGTGGTAGTTTAAAGTGGTATGAAACAACTAAAACAAAATAATTCAAGACCCCTGAAGCAAACACTCTCTTACAACAGCTACAGTAACTCTCATACACCACGCTCAACAGTTAATAATGGTTGACCAGAAAAACAGAAACCCAGAAGAGGAAGCACGGATCGGTTCTTGTAATAGCAGCTCCA
>JAJHUR010090897.1:2434-25772 GCA_027495735.1 Lutjanus campechanus
GGGGTCCTCCCCTTAGGAAACTTTGAGCATCAAACACTTAATTTCCTGCATCCTGATAATTTTTTAATGCGCCAATTTGTGCCTTTTCTGCAAATTCCTTCCTTTATGTAAAGGACACAAAAAAAAACACTAAATTGATATCATGCAGTTAGGCTCTCAGGCTTTATTGCTTTCAAATATTTATTCTCCTCTAGATCGACTTTTCTCATTTAATGTTTTCCCTGTTGAGTCAACATATATGTAGACATGAATATATCATCTTCTTCTGCTTTGTTAGGAAGGAACCTCTTTAAATGTACATGTGGAGTTTTAATTAATTCATAAACTTCAGTAGCTCAAATGTGTGTCTGTGATTTCTTCTCATGTTCTAAACTTTCTGCAACATATCTTTCATTTCTGTTTCGGAGGGATTTTTTGAGGGGGATGAACAAACGCACATGCTCCAAGTACTGAGGGGGATGTTTCCCCCGCTCCACAGCAGTCTTTACAGTACACAAATATCCTAATCTGTCATGACACACTGTAAAAATGGAAAAAGTTGAGAAAACTTCAAATTTTAAGGCAGCTCACTGCACTAGAATTTTGACTTTTGAGCCCAACTCAAAATCTTAAGTTCTGAAAAAGTTTTACCGACTAACTTTTGTTTTATCAACTAAGTTCTGTTCTTTATAAACTTGAATATTTGAGTTTTAGAAACCCCAAAAAATGTATGTGAAAAATCATTGAGTGTACTCTTAAAACCATTTAATTTTCAGGTACCCAAAAAATAAGGTTCACAGCTCACTGTGACCAATTTTTAAAAGACTTTTTGAGTTTCAAAACTTGAGGATTCAAGTCTATCTAAAGAAGAAATCTCTATCTGTATATATGTATTTTAGTTTATTTCAAAACTGGGCTAAAAACTCAAAAATCTACTGCAGTAAGTTGCCCTAAAATTCGGAATGTTGACCCACTCCTCTACCTGATTTAATGGTGCATAATTAATTCACTATTCAGTTTCATCACACACTTGATTTATGCCTTGTTCTTCCATCAGCACACATGTCACATGTCAAGCTGACACTATCGTATGAATTTGTATGGGTGCATGTGTCTCCAGCGTGTGTGCTATAGCCGTAAGGCAAAATGCCCTTTGCTGTGATTGAGGGGTTTAGTAGTGCTGTCTCTTTTCACAGCGTGAGATCCTCTCAGCTTGCCTGCCATTTGTTAATAACTGATAAGGCAAAGTGAAAAGCACTGACTTGATGGTGTGCTGGAGTGAGCTTGATAAAAGGACAAACAGAATTCTGACTTCTAAAATGTCAGCCGGCCTAAATCAGTCAAACAACACTGGTTCTTCATATTGGTTTACAGATCCCGTAGAGATAAAAGACTTCAAACGAAGCGGACAGGGACGTGTGTAGATGTGGGTAAATAAATTAAGTCGGACTTTGAGGGGAGGCTGATATTTCTAAAGGGGGTGAAGCTGAAGATGAGAAGGGGGCAGAGTTGGGGGGGATTTTATGCTGGCAGGGAGCGAGAGGAAGAGAACTGTTTCATGATTTGTTAATCAGTCGCGGAGAGAAGCTCCAAACGTCGTCGGGATCCAATCTTGAATTTTTGATCGTATCGCGTTTCGCATTCAGATGGGTGTGACGCGCGTGCCTGTGTATGGAATGAACATGGATTAGTTAGTGTGCATTGTTTGGCGTGTGTGAGTTCATACAAGGACCACATGCTGATCTCCGCTGAGGGCTGTAAATGAGAGAAATACTCAACATCAATAAATCAGACAATACCATTCTCTACCACAGTGCACTTAGATGTCTGCGCTGTGAATGGGAGATTAGGGTGGAGGCAGAGAGGAGGAGGGAGAGATGAGAAGGGAGAGTGTCATGATTCTGCATCGCAAACTCTCCCGAAATGCATTTCCCAAAACAGAGGCGTCCTACTCAGGGATGTTATTAAGTCTGGTGCCCAGAAGCTATTCCACTCCATTATTCCAGCACAACAAGAAGGTTTACTGGAGGATACTTGTGGTTTGGAGCATGAATGGCTATTAATCTCAGGCATTTTCATTCAATAAGAATGTAATTATCAATATGAATGAAATGCACAATACTTACCGATGTTCTGTTTGCTGCATTTCATTCAGCCAAAATGACCGGTGGGTCTGCATCAGACTACAAGACAGCGAGTGAAAAAGGCTCTCTGTTATGAACAGCTTACAAAAATGAAAACCTAACTGGATGTTCAGCACGAAAACACCACTGCGTGTAAAAAACAAAAAACAAAAGAGCCTGTGTAGTGCTGGAGCATAAGGCTATTGTTTCAGGTAATACTGAGACAATGAAATGCAATCAGGAAGGCTGATTTAAAGCTGTGGTAGGCGATTGTGGAAAAAGATTGTTGATTGTTGAGTCTCATTCCCAGGTTGTCACATGCAGGTGTTTTGCATTTGATTGATTGCTGAGTCTCACGCTGCCTTCAAGACAACGGCAGAGGTTGTAATTTCCCGGTGGAAATTTTCCAACTTCCAACCTTAGAGCCTTCCAGGTGCCCAACACCAAAAGCAAACAAAAAAACGTGGCTGACCACAACAGATTTAAGAGGTAACAGACGTAATTATCGTATGATAGTCTGTGGGGCAGATGGATTTACCCCGAGATTACAAGTAGGAACTCCAACTTTGAGTTAACTTCCGTTGGCAGGAGTTCAGAAAATTTACGAGTTCCGACTTGTCTGGAACAACAGTGTCATTCCCAGGTCATCGAATACCGACCTTTTGGGTTGGAAGCTCGGTCCAAGCCCCCCGTATCTGAGGCTCCTCCTGGTTTGGAATGGTTATTTTGGATTTTTTTGCTGGATTTTTGCAAATACCACTAGGAGCAGTAGGGGGAGCCAGAGGCACCTGATTTTTTTCACATATTGTGTGTCTTATGCACTACTGTCAGGATATAGTGACAGTTTAGCAAATATGACAAAATGTTTTTACCCACTGAACCTTTAAGTAAATGTCCTATCAGTTTTAGGACCTATCAAATGTGAAGATACTGACCAGTGGTTTGTAATACAACTGGACAGACAGCATTCTGCAATCCTAGAAAGTTTTCACTGCAGTATTTGTAAACCCTAACAATCAGACACAGTAAAAACGGATCAATCACGTGACAGAGCTGGCAGAAGACGCTCCATTGCGTTGGTACAAAAGTTGAAACAAGTTGACCCATGTTTTTTCTTTTCTAAAGTTTTTTTTTGTTCGTGCCATTTTATGCTTTCGGTAAATGATGAATGTACTATACTATAGCGTCTTTATCCAGTGTGTTTCACAATTTGTATTGCAGGCTCTGGCCTGACCATCAGGAGCAACTGCAGTTCGGTGTCTCTCTCAAGGACATTCTATTAGTGTTGGCTCTGCGTGGGAACTGTTGAGTCTGTGTAAATAATATTATAAAGAGTACAGTCTAGACCTGCTCGATATGAAAAGTGCACTGAAATAACTTCTGCGCTTTAGAAATCAAATTGACCCGACTTGACGTGGGCATGCGAACTGGAGGAGCTGGGGATCAAATCAACAATCAACCCTGTGATCAGTGGACAACCCACACTGCTTGCTGAGCCACGGCGGCCTGATTAGAAAGTATAATAGAGAGCGAACAGGAAATAAAGGGAGAGGATGAAATTGTGGTTTGTGGTTGGCGCCTTAAACAATCAATCAAGCCAGGTTCAACTTTTTGGACTTTTTTGCAGAAGCACTGTGATTTAGGATCTGTGCCAGTGCAGTGGTCTCATTAATATGAATGTGATGGATGCTAATGTTGCTCTGGACTAAGACTAGATAAACCTTTTACCACAAGCAATGATCGCTGTCTTTATTGTGCTTTTGTTTTTACTGTGCATAATTAGCAAGCAGTCTGCTTTATATGGAAAATTTGATAAGCAGCTTTGCATGTAAATTTTGGGGTTTGTTCCAAAACCCATAACCATACTATTTAATATGCCAGAATAAGACTGAGTAAGTCCCAATACATACAATGTCAAGTGCAGTATGCCAAGAATACCAGGAAGCCAGTATGCTTTTCTGGCTATTCTGACCCATAATCCTCAGTTATCTGTAGTTATAAATGTTGTCTTTGCAGGAAAAAGTCTGAGGAGGACCATTCTGAGTTTTAAATAATGGGGACAATTTCCTTCAACAGCAATTTTTTGTTGTTAATATGACTCTTTCACTTCCCTTAGTTTGAGTTTTGTTATTCTAAAAGACACTTTTGTAACAAATGTTTTCCAGCCTTATTGACTGAAGCGATAATACCTCCTTAATTGTCAACACAAACAAAACTGAGGAAATCATTTTTGGTTTAATGACAAGAATCATCCACTAGGGATAAATAATGGTTGGTACTAAACAAGTTACACACAAGTATTAGGTGGCTAATGTGGACTCACGCATTGAATATCAACAGCAGTGCATTTATTTTCTCAAAAGGATGAGATCTTTAAACGACATCTGTGGGTATTTTATAATTCAGCTATTCAGAGTCTGCTTGTTGTGGTTTCACGGCATGTTACAGTGGCATTTTCAGCAGTTTAAGCCTTTCAACATCTGTACCAAGACTGTGGGGTTTCCACAGACAGGCATGTGGTGAAAAATATAATTGGTGATAGTTCCTATTTGCTTTTACCATCACAGTTTCCCACTGTGTAGGAGTAACAAATATAAACATACTTTTCATCCAGCGTTTGAAAAGCTGAAGAAATGTAGAGCAGAGTAAGGTCATATTTTTGGAAGTTTTATGACAGTACAAAGTTTTGTTTTCTTCAAAATCAATGTGTTTTGCTAAGTTTCCTGTATACATATGGAACTGTGGCACTAAAAGGGATGGTTCAGATTATTTGAAGCGGGGTTGCATGAGGTGCTTATCAATAGGACGGCACGCCCCAAGCAGAAAGGAGCACCAGCACAGAAGCTAACCGATGAACTGCTGTGGACGGGGTCAGCAACAAAAGGTATTTTAGCCACAAACGTCCACCTAAAAAGAACATCAAAATCAATTTAAATGTATGCCATATTTATAATATTTGTGCAGCAAACTAACTAAGGAAAACCTTTTCCAGGTGGCGTCTCCAAACTAGGGGTGTGCCAACCACAATAGATGAGTATACAACCCCACATCAAGTAATCCAAACTATTCCTTTAAAAAACAAGGTACAGTTTTGAGCAGTCATTCAAAACTTGGTAACGTATCACAAATATTTGGTGAAATAATCTCTTATTTGGGGACGGTGCTGCTCTCAGAGCTGCGACATTAGTTCAAAACCGTAGCGTCTGTTCTCTTTTGCATGAGTTACACGGTGAAGACAAAGATGCGGATGAGTCATATTGTCACTTCACTGCATTAAAGAATGAAGAGGCAGCCGAGAGCGGAGGGAGAGGGAAGAGAGACAGTTAGTGAGGGATATACATATTTTGCCATCCTTGGTGATAACATTAATGTCAAGGTGGAAGGGGGAACGAAGACATCAAAGCTAATGAATATTTATGGGTGCCCACAGTAAAGTGCTGTTTTAGAGTGAAGTGGGACAGAATGGCCTCATGAAGACAGCACTTTAGGGTCTACTCTTGCACAGACTGTGGGTCTATGAATATTCATTGTTCATTGTCCCAAAAACAATTTGCTTAACGCCTTTGACTTCTTTTCATCCGTAAAATGTGCGTAAGGTTTTACCTCTGCATGGTTTGGCCTGTAATGCTATGTATATTCACATTTGAGAGGTCTATGACAAGACAAATGGTTATATTTTCATTAAATAGTGTTTTATTTATTTTTAAAGCAAACACATGTATCTTTATACATCTCCAGCAGGAAAGTGTGGATGCTGTTTGTCATATTCTGTGCTATCACATTACATTCATGGTGAGATCCTGGATTTTTACAGTTCAGTGACACATTGTTAGCGGGACATGTGTCACTGCATGCGGTGCAGTTGTCTGTATGGATGTTATATCATAGCATATTTGTTTGAAAGTATGAGAGCGTGTTCAAGTGGCAGAGTCTATAACCCCGTCATACGCCAGACAGCGTGATGTCCTTGAGCATATTTCACAACATGCTACATTAGCCTTCCCCTCAGCCCAACACAACTAGTGCCATGCATTTGTCAAAGTGTCACCGCAGCCGGAGTCGGCGCCGTTTAAAAAACCCTTCATGTCGTATGTTCCGTGTGAAAAATTGCAGGTGAGAATCCTGTGGAGAAAAAAAAACAAAAACATAATTCACAATAGTGACAAAAGAGGGGGATAAAGGGAAGTCGGAGAAAATATCACATTTCCAGGTCAGGACATAGGAGGTTGCTATGGTTACTTGTTTCACACTACTACCAGCTCCCCCCAAAGTAAACACTGCTGCCTGATGAGTGAAAGGAGCTACAATGCTTTCATGTAGTGTGGTCCGCTATGGTGTAATGTAGTAGTATAGACTACTTTCTGTGTGCAGGTGTACGTGTCTGCCATGTGAATCTGTTTTTTCTACCAGCTGGCTTTTGCTTCACAAGCAATCCCCCCTCAAAGGAAGATGGGAACGAAAAACTTGTGTTATATTCCAGCCTTGTACTCTTATACTACACTGTTTATTCACTTTAGTTATTCCGGAGCCATTTTCCTTCGCTGTCAGACTCAGGGTTGGAAAGCTCAAATGTGATGTGGACCAGCTTGCAAGTCATATAGAGAATCTGACAAATCATCATTCCAACGCTTCTTGATTGATCAATAACTTTTTTTTTTTTAAAAAAGGATAGTGAAAATCTGGAGAGACATCAGTGAGAAAACTCATAATTTCAAAGCAACTGGGCTCTGGAGTCTTTGAATCAAACTCAGACTCTCAATAAAATAAAATAAATAAATTATTTTTTTCATTATTTGGGTGAAAATAATTAAACAATTGCAAATGAAAGTGTTAAATGTGTCAGAAATGTGAATCTGTAACGTAATGTGACATTATGCTCCCTGGAACACATATTTCTGTGTCATGTGCATCCAACACAAACGTGGATTCCAAACACTTTAGCAGTGTGTGTTTTGTGTGGCAGGAATGATGTCGGTAACGTTAACCAGGAAGGCTGAGCGCTAACAGTAGCAAATGGTTGTATGTTGTTTTACCTTGAAATATGTCTCAATGTGCCTCCGTATTTTCACTATCTATTGTTTCTCCAGTTGCTGATGAATTGTGGAATGGTGAAATGTTAAAAAAAAAAAAAAATTGATTCCCTTTTACAACTGGCAACCTCCAACATAGCAGTGTGAGTTTTGAGCTTCCCACTCTCAGCATGAGGTCAGATGAAAACATCCGCTGTGTGAATATGGTGAAATCTGCACAGCAGGGTGAACTAGTGGTCACACACACCTTCCCATGACCTTAGGGTAAAGATTCAATGTCTGCAAAAGCCAATCTGTATCCATCAAAAAAAAAAAAGTGTGTAGGTGTATTGTCCTTGAGTATGGCAGTAAACTGTGTTATACATCACTGAGTTAGCATCAGCGCCAATGCCTCAAACCTAAAGGAGTTTATTTATTTTTCATGGTGAATGATGCAAATGTTGCACATATGTTAAGAATTCCTGCATTATTACAATCAGCCTTTCATGTGTTCCTAGCTCTCATTAACGGCTCCCTCCTGTAAGCCCAAGTGCCTCTTACACTGTCCGACTGCTGTGGGGGTCACCTCTTGACATGGTGAAGTAAGCACAGTTCCTAGCCTCTTACTCAGGCCCTGTGGACTCTGTGGCTGATGCTTGTGGAGAGCCTTAACAGACTTACATAAATCCTGTGAAGTGCAGGCTACTGCTGCGTTTCATTAACCTGGGCCTAAGGGAAGTGGAGTACTTACACACACGCGCTTCGTACAGAGGCTTTTTTTCAGTTGCGTCACATGCTTAATAACCTTGGTTGGTGCTACCAGGGAGAGCAATTGGATACAACCACAAGACAAGAAAAGGAGAAAGTGGTGCATGTGGTCTAGCTCGGTGCAGATGAGGAAAAGTGCCAGATTTTGGTTAATGTAACGGAAAACCGCATGTCTTTTCTTTATCTTGAGCCTTGTAGTTTGCTCCAAATGAGTATGTTCATGCGAGAACAGTTGTTTGCAGGAAATGTGTTTCTTTTTTTTCTTTTTTAAAGCATTTTTAGCTAACAAGCCCACACACTCATTTAGCAAAGGGAGTGGTAAATGGTAAAATTCCAGTCACTGCTAACGCTAGTTTCTATACAGTTAGTTACTGTATATGGCACCTCATGTTTTATGCCTCATTCACATTTAAGCCATGTCAGCAGAAGAGGAATAAGAAAATGCTACGTAAAACACATATTAGGCCTATTTCCCAATGGCTACCTGCATTGCTAGCTCAAATATTTTTTTGAGAACAGTAGTTTGCAAGAACTTTGTTTCTCTTTTAGCATTTTTAGCTTGCTTAGCTGGTGCACTAATTTAGCAATGGGAGTAAAAATTTCAGTCACTGCTAGTGCTAGTTTCTAGCACTAGTCACACAATGCTAATGGAAAACTAGCCTAAAAAGTATGAGGTTAACATGTTTCTTTAACAGTGCAGGCCAAGTAGCTCAGATGTAGCCCAATTAGCCAAATTAAGGGTTAGGGTTAGGGATAATATGCAAGTTTTTATTCACTTTAGCTAGCTTTCATAACAAGAAACTGCCGTGTCTAAATGTATTGCATTTTTCAATGTACACAAGTAGGTCATGCAGGGGTTGTGAGCACTCCATAACCTGTCTCTTATACACATCTGGGTGAACTAGTGGTCACACACACCTTCCCATGACCTTAGGGTAAAGATTTAATGTCTGCAAAAGCCAATCTGTATCCATCAAAAAAAAAAAGTGTGTAGGTGTATTGTCCTTGAGTATGGCAGTAAACTGTGTTATACATCACTGAGTTAGCATCAGCGCCAATGCCTCAAACCTAAAGGAGTTTATTTATTTTTCATGGTGAATGATGCAAATGTTGCACATATGTTAAGAATTCCTGCATTATTACAATCAGCCTTTCATGTGTTCCTAGCTCTCATTAACGGCTCCCTCCTGTAAGCCCAAGTGCCTCTTACACTGTCCGACTGCTGTGGGGGTCACCTCTTGACATGGTGAAGTAAGCACAGTTCCTAGCCTCTTACTCAGGCCCTGTGGACTCTGTGGCTGATGCTTGTGGAGAGCCTTAACAGACTTACATAAATCCTGTGAAGTGCAGGCTACTGCTGCGTTTCATTAACCTGGGCCTAAGGGAAGTGGAGTACTTACACACACGCGCTTCGTACAGAGGCTTTTTTTCAGTTGCGTCACATGCTTAATAACCTTGGTTGGTGCTACCAGGGAGAGCAATTGGATACAACCACAAGACAAGAAAAGGAGAAAGTGGTGCATGTGGTCTAGCTAGGTGCAGATGAGGAAAAGTGCCAGATTTTGGTTAATGTAATGGAAAACCGCATGTCTTTTCTTTAACTTGAGCCTCGTAGTTTGCTCCAAATGAGTATGTTCATGCGAGAACAGTTGTTTGCAGGAAATGTCTTTCTTTTTTTCTTTTTTTTTTTTTAGCATTTTTAGCTAACAAGCCCACACACTCATTTAGCAAAGGGAGTGGTAAATGGTAAAATTCCAGTCACTGCTAACGCTAGTTTCTATACAGTTAGTTACTGTATATGGCAACTCATGTTTTATGCCTCATTCACATTTAAGCCATGTCAGCAGAAGAGGAATAAGAAAATGCTACGTAAAACACATATTAGGCCTATTTCCCAATGGCTACCTGCATTGCTAGCTCAAATATTTTTTTGAGAACAGTAGTTTGCAAGAACTTTGTTTCTCTTTTAGCATTTTTAGCTTGCTTAGCTGGTGCACTAATTTAGCAATGGGAGTAAAAATTTCAGTCACTGCTAGTGCTAGTTTCTAGCACTAGTCACACAATGCTAATGGAAAACTAGCCTAAAAAGTATGAGGTTAACATGTTTCTTTAACAGTGCAGGCCAAGTAGCTCAGATGTAGCCCAATTAGCCAAATTAAGGGTTAGGGTTAGGTTAAGTTTTTATTCACTTTAGCTAGCTTTCATAACAAGAAACTGCCATGTCTAAATGTATTGCATTTTTCAATGTACACAAGTAGGTCATGCAGGGGTTGTGAGCACTCCATAACATCTCATTACAACTTTGAAACCTGTTAAAAAAAAAAAAATGGGGTACAGACAGAAAACATTTGTTACTGTGTAGATGTTTTGGTCTTTTTTGTTCATTTGCTGTTTTTGGCATCCATCGCCTTCTTGTTTTTGTGTTATGTGCATTAATTTTGTAAAGTTTTGCGAAACAGTTTTTTATTAAAGTATAAAGTTGTATCTCTGGGTTAACACTGGTGTTGCAGGGAGGCATTTGTTGAAATTCAGAGAGCAGTGAGCATTTTAGAGAAAGTTGTTTGGGTATCACGCTGTAAGGTTACCGATAGAGTGGTGCGCACATTTCCCGTCTCCCACACGTCCTCCTCAAACTGCGTTTATGCATTTATCTCAGGTGATAGAGCAGACACAGGGCGTACAAAAATGTAGTGGGTATTGAAGTAGTTTCAAACAAAATACTAAAACACTATATGCTGTATATGGTCTTTTTTTTTTGTCGGCAGTGTGTGTGTATTGTGCGAGTCAAAATCAGGCTGTTGGCGGACCCTCACTGTGTCGGTGATGGTAATAGTTTGCCAGAGCCTTGGGGGAGCTGCTCAGCGGGCGATGGTGTGTATGTGTGTGTGTGTGTGTGTGTGTGTGTGCGTGCGTGCGTGCATGTGTGTGTGCGTGCGTGCGCGCGCATGTGTGCCTGTGTGTTTGTGTGCGCATAACAGCAGGAAAGGGTAGAGCAGGCCCCACAGAGCATGTCTCAACAGCCAAGTCATCAACCCTTTTAATCCAGCCCAGCAGGGATGTGTTTGTGTTTTTGACAGTGCAGTGTGTGTGCGGGCGCGTTTGAAGAAGAACTTTATGAGAACTGCTGCCATAAACTTGGTTATGTTATACACTGAGGCAAGGCACAAATCTGTCCAGAAGTACTTCCAAACACATGCGATTCTTTGGTCTTGACAGGAATATTGACGAGTTCTCCTTTTATTCATGTCATGTTGGTTTTCTTTGTGGCCGCGCTTTATTTTGACAGTACACTAATGAGCTGTACTTTGTATCAAATTAGACAAAAAATAGAAATGATATGTTCCTTATTAGACAGTAGCTACACCCTAATTAGACACTATACCCCTAACAGCCCACCAACAAGAAGTAAAAAGCTGTACTTTGTATCAAATTGGACAAAAAATAGAAATTTATTACTCAGTCTTCATTAGACCTTTATTAAACTTTATTGGAGGGTCATGTGGGGCACATTACAACAGAACTGTACTGTAAACTAAATGTTCACCTATTTTGTTTATTCAGTTTTGTAGAGTACTATACAATTTCCCAATAATGCTCAAAGAAAGTCTAATAAAATTCTAAAAATGGAAAACAATACACTTAGTACAGCTCTGTTGTAATATGTCACTCATTACCCTCTAAGAGAGTCTAATAAAGGGCCTAATACTGTCTAATAAAGAACATGTTATTTCTAGTTGTTGCTTAATTTGATACAAATTATGGCTTATTATGTCTTATTGCTGTACTGAAAACTAAAGTGCAACCTTCTTTGTTGTTTGAAGATATTTCATGATGTTTCTGACATACTCCTCCTCTCTTCTCTCTTCCCCCTGCAGGACGAATGTCATAGGATGAACACTGCTGGTGGGGTGTGTCTGTCTGTGCTGTCCTCTCTCCTGGCCTTGGCTGGGGCCCTGGCTGCCGTGTCTGCCCTCGCTCTAGCTCCTCTCTCTGCCCTGGCCGAGGCTGCCTATGGGGCTGCCGACGGCATCCCCAGCACAGGGGCAGAAGGGGCCCCCTCGCCCATCTCCTCACCATGCTCCAGCCTTGTAGCTGGGGTGCTCTATGGCTCTTTCTCCCTAAGGGAGCTCTTTCCCTCTAGGGCGCCGGGTTGTTCCTGGTCCCTGGAAAACCCCGACCCCACCAAGTACTCCCTCTACCTCCGCTTCACCCGCCACCCTATCATCTGCCGGACACACTCCCCCATGCTCCTCTCCCTCGACCACCACCTGGCCAATCAAAGCTGTCCCCTTCACTTACAGACAGTCCCTGCCAGGGATCAGGAAGTCATTGATCTTTGTGGCAGTCAATCCAACTCAGACGGACCGTACTCCTTCCTACAGTTTGATAAGAACTTTGTCCAACTGTGTCTAACAAGACATCCAGCTGCAGAAGAGCCTCAGGTAACTAAGGAGCTGCTGGAGCTTAGACTGGTGGAGGTGTTACTCATCAACAACGAGAACTCCAGTCAGTTTACCTGCGGCGTGCTCTGCAGATGGTTCGAGGAGTGTTTACGCACAGGTCACAATGGGGACCATGAGGTTTCTGATGGAGATGGTTGCGGGATGACCCAGACAGGATGTATCTGTCCAAACCACAACATCATGGCACCACCTATCCCGTTGCTCCCGGAGACGCCGCACAGTTTCAGCAATGGTTCGCTGACTCCTGACGACTGCTGCGTCACTGAGCTGCATTCCAACGATGCGATCGCCATAGCGCCCAGAGATGTCCGACAAGGTAGGAATATTACACAGGAGCACACGCTGGAGCGTATTTTACTGATCATTGCTCCCATTTTTGATTAGTTAAAGTCAAAGATCTAAGACTTCTTATTATTTAATCCAAATAGATATATGCAATGCCTGTCAGTGAATGGATCATCTTGGCAGAGACCCTCTGTCCTCAGAGTCCTCACTAACACTGATTTTTTTTTAAGTGCTCAAAATTTGAGAGAAATAAACCTTTGTGTTTTACTTCACTCATGAAAAATGGGAGTGTTTTATCCATATTTTTTTATTGAGTATACCCTGTAACACAAAGTGCTATAACACAAATTTTCACTCCTTGTTATTTTTCTGTCATATCCCATACATTATTAAAAAAAACATCCAAAAATTCAACTACATATAAACACATGTTAACTTGTGTACCCAGCTTGCAGGAGCAAACGGAGAAGAAAAGTTTGCCTTGTTATCCTAGCTTTTGATACCGCCTCAGGGGGGTCGCATGCCTCTCCGCTTGACAGAGAATTTATTATTTGAATTTTGTTTGTTGGCCTTTAATTAAAAAACGAAGCAGTTCAAAGGGGGCCCTTTTAAACCTTCCATCAAAAGATTTGTAAATGCTGTCAGAAATTCAGCCTTCTGATCTATATTTTAGAGATTCCCCCATGTGGCTGAGAGGTGTGGCTCTAAGGACTTCAGTTTCCATGCAGAACATTATTGTGTGTGTGTGTTGTGTGTGTGTGTGTGTGTAGGTGTGTGGGTGAAACCATCTGTTGACAATGTTAGGACAAGATCAGATTTGACACTGATGCACACATACGTGCTCATGGTCATTCATACATCAGTGAATTGAACACGAGGCAGGCAGTCCCTTTGCACAATAACACATGGGGATATGTATGCACGTGTGCAACTGCAAAAATCTGTATGTGTGTGTCTGTAAGCGGCCTTAATTTTGACAAGGATTTTTAAGTCTTGCAAGCCACTAATTCTTTCCGGCTTACTTGAAATTGTAGTTAGTTATAGTCACATCTTTGTTTTGTTTTAGTCAAGGGTAGCCAGTGAAGCTCAGATTTATTTTTAGTCTAATTTTAGTCGGTGTTTTTGTAAGAATTTTAATCAATGTTTTAGTCGTAGTTTTCTTCGACAGTTTCATGGTAACTGTAAAGGAGTTTGTTGAGGGACATTTCTTCTGGCTGTGAAATATTCCAGTGAGAAGTGAGCATACCTTGAACTGTGTTCACTCATCTAGGCAGAGAATGTGTTACTGACACATTATTTCATATGATGCATAAGTCATTACTGATGTGTCATTATGGCTTATCAGACACTGATGATATTTATTTCCTGACAAAACAGACTTTTTATATATTACTGAGGTCTTCTGCTAAATTCAGCATCATATTTCATTCAGTTGAACTCTGTTTTAATTAATCAGGAGTAAAGTGTAGAAACTGCATCATCAAGGCAGACAAGCATTATCAGGAAAATGCTATAGCTTTAATTTTTTATCAAATTAGTGGCTAACTAGCTAGCAAATCTACATCAGTCATAGCTAGTTAGCAAGTGTTTTGCTAAAATTAGCTTTCCCTTTGGCTAGTTAGCATTTTGATAACATTAGCCAGGCGACCTTATTTTGTGTTTACAGGAACAAAAAGGGATGGGACTTAGAAAGTGTCAGTTGGGAATGATATACTTAGCCTTTTACATAGCCGTTTGAATATGTCCAGAAGTCGTCTTTCCTCCTTTATTTTCTCTCTTTTCTTCCCACCTGACAGGCTGCTGGTGAAGATCAAGCATACACTTTTTAAGCTAGCTAGATTCATTAGCGCTTTGAGATGGTTGTTTACTGTGATTCTGTTGTCTGCCTGAACAGAACAAACTGTCAGAAGTTCAGTTTTAAGGTGTACCCAAAAATGCAGAGAACACTTGGGAGTAAAACAACAAAAAGGGTAACTTTGATCAATTTACTGGAAAGGAAACAGAAAATAATGAAGGGCAGCTGAATAGTCCAGGTAAAAAAAACAAGCTACTCCCACAAAGAATTAAGGCCAAACAAGGGTATCCAAAAACAAAAAAACACAAAGAACAATTCAAAAGGCAACTGGGAACCAGGCACTAACACAGGGAGAGACATTGGGGAGTAGATACAGAACACCTGACAACTGACAGAAGCAACATACACTCACTACACGAAGGGCTAATATGGGGCAGGTGAAGCAAATCAGAAATCAAAAGGGCAGAAAAACAGACAAAGACAGGAAGTCAAGTACGCAAAGACACACAAGGGGAGCTCTACAAAGTTAAACAGGAAATAAGCGCACAAAAACCCAAAACCATGACAGCATTATAACTATTTCATCCTGTCTTTATTTATCAGGGCATAATGAACAGATACTTCAGCCTAACTCTGACAGTATTTTTTATTTTTTTTTCATTTAAATCATCATCACAATTTAGTCATGAAATAAAAAGACATCAACGAAGAGTTACTGTCAAAATTTTCACAATTTTGACAAATTAAACACTGCCTGTAAGCGACATACTGTAGAGAAGTGCTTGTGCTAAAGCTTTCTCAACAATTTGAGTTCATCACTGCCACCAGAGTATTTCCTTTAATGTAATTAAATTAGAAGTGAATGTAGACATACTGAGAAACATTGTACTTATTGTATCTTATAGTTCACTGAATTACATAATAATTTTCCTCTGGGTGGATCACAGACATGTTTGCAGAGTGAACCGCACTAATTAGAACTCCGTTATTCGTACTGCAAGACTTGGCCTGCCTTCAACAACACACTAACACACATACGGAGAGCTCTGGGGAGTGCGCTTACCTTGCTGATGGGAAGGTTATTGTACTCTGTATTCAATCAGCAAGGGGGGGGTATCATCTAATATAGTCAGAAAAGGAGAAAGGGAGGGACAGAGGAGGAAACATGGCGTAGGAGGATGGAGAAAGAGTCTTTTACCAGTTTGACTTGGAGTGATGCACTGTTGCTTGAGACAAAAGCCAAACGCTCTGTAAATGGATGCCAAGTGTCAGGGTGATACTAGACTTATGCCAATTGCCTGGAAGCTCTGTTGAGCTTTTCCGCATCTCACCTCAAAGACTCTGTTGTTGCATGCATATTGGTTAGCGGCTGGTCACTCGATGAGGGATCACGCAACCGCTCATAAAGACTGCTGTGAACCGCAGAGAGCCCCTTGATGAGAAGACAGCCCGAAGAAGTGTGAGCAAGCCTTTTGTGTGTGCAAGACTGTTTTTCTTCCCAAACAATTCCCCAATGTCCTAATTACCCTAAAATATCAGATTTACTGTAAACCCAACACCCCGCTGTCAGAGTGAGAGCCAGAATCTTGCCTCTATCCTGTTTCTTCTCTCCTGTCCCCCCTTCTGTATCCACTAAAAGACAAACACCAACGCCTTAGCTGAGTCAGAGACTCTTGAAAACAAAGCTTAAATGCTTGCTTTCTCCTCCCTCGTCTCTCTTTCTCACCCTGTCTCCTTTTTTAAAATCTTTTTCTAATGTTTTGACTCTGCACCCCCCTCCCGCATCTCTTTACTTATGGTGCAGATAAAAGAACAATAAACTTTCAGACCTTCGAAAACCAGACAAAATGCACCAAAAGCTTCAATGCATACAAGAACAGCAGTTTTTTATAAGAGTCAGGGGGTTAAAGCAGTATCCCTCTTCCACACGCATGTGCTGGCCTGGCTGGACTCGGTTTGACTCGACACATCAGCCCTTTACGGCCGGGATTTGCATCTCGCATCTTGCCTTATAACAGGAAGTGTGTCTTTTAACTGATACATGCTTGTCTTAAGTCCAAGCGGAAGTAAATCGGGGAATAAACACATTTAATTTCCAACAAAATCTTTACAGTGAAGGTCCCCTGTTATTTTGCTATTAATTTATTTTTTATTATGAAGCAGGAAAATCAGGAAATTTTGGTTTTTCATTAGCAGTAACTTGATGCAATTCCTATCCAGCTGAAAGTGAATAATAATATGGGGGGTTAAAAGTCATAATAGAAATGCAAATCAGTGCGGCAGGGTTTGACTTGTGTAGCAAAAAGTGATAATGGAAAAGCTCCCAGGTTCTCCGCCAATTTTACCCCAAAGTCTGGGTCAACCTAACATGAGTAACAGCATAAACAAACTTAACAGATTTTGTGTGCTCAATTTGTTCTGAATTAGATTAAAAACGTTTTTCAGTAAACGTACAAAGTTTTCAAAATAATTTAATCAATATGATTCTACTGAAAATGTATTTTTGTAGGGGAAAAAAAGGCGTGAACCTCACACAAATTAAATCAGAAAATCTGACAAAAATGTTTATTACAATTGCTAAGACACATCCTTCATCCGTTTCTGTCAACACAAAACCAAACCTACGAACTACATTCGCAAAACCACTGGCCCTTTTGGCAAAATCAAACAATTGCCTCAAAACGCATTGTGCATTTTCAGAACTATATCTAAAAATCTAAAAATGGATATTCACAGCTTAGTACAGAATGTATTGTGTGATATAAGTACTGCAAGTAATACAGATAACAGATTCCTTCTGTCTCAGCATCACATCTTTATGCTGGGCCAGGCCAGAGGACTTTGTCTACATCACAAGCAGTGCAAAACGTCTCTTAGCAAGTAAGAATGAGTTTCGACTTTTGCCAAAAGAGTGAATGATTCGATAACTGGGTCTAGGGCACAGAGCATTTGGTTCAGAGAGCGGGGTTTAGTGTTTTAGAAACTCTCCTCTATAACATATAAAAAGTTCGAAGAGATCCAAGTGGTGCTTCAAGTGTTCTTTAATCATACCCATACCTCATATGCATACCACACCCAAATTAAAATAAATGTTGGCCATGAAACTTAAATATGCTTTTAAGTAAAACTTGTTTTCATTACAAAGATATTGCACAAAAATGAACCCACTCTGTCATTTTGACTCACCTGTGCATCGAAGGGTTGCACTGTGCTGCATCCACCTCCATGTCTACTGTAAATCACAGTTTCTGGTTGATTGTGGACAATCCCAGACCCTTAGGACCCCATCTTACACCCGGTGCAAAGCCCCTGCACCCGTGGCGCAGGTGGCTTTGTTATCTTACAGTTGCCATTTTTGCTACATGGAAACCAGGTCGAACTGCAAAATCTGTGGTGCAATCAGTCTGTCTGCACAAGATAGCAGCAGGCGCATTTGGCCGAGGTACACACACACGTCTCCACAGTCACAAAACACCTTCATTTGTGTTAAGACTTTTCCCCACACAGGAGCGTGGATTAGGAAAGTGTCCTTTGAACATATTTTCTATCAGCAATAAAGTGTAAATATTGAAGTTAAAAGTGTGCGCTTGTATGTGTCTCACACTTGGCTGAGGCGCACACATACGTCTCCACAATCACAACACATCTTTCATTTATGTTTAACAACGTGCGTGTGTGTCTGTGTGTAAAATTATTCTCACTAATAAGGAATCAGGAATTATTATTATAATTATAAACCCCAATAAATCTCAATAGACCTGCAAAGTTCGCACGGGACGGGATCACAGCTGTCAGATCACATCTTTAACAGATCAGGCAGTATGACAGCTGGAGCAGCTGTAGTGTTTATGTCTCTGTGTTTATTGGGATCCAGAAAAACAAGGATTAAACTGTTATGATTTATACAAATTGAATAAGATGTCATATCTGACCATGAGACTGGCCCGTCCTGGGAAAAAAAAGTATGTGTACTTCTGTCAGAGGTTGATGCTGGATGGATATACCCGGTGAATAACCTGTAAGTGATGATAATAATGAATTATAAAATGCAACATAATTTCAAGGTGCTTTAGTATAAAATATAACCAGTTACATATCTGCATGAGTCTTCATTCATTCACGCATTGTTTTACTTTTTGCAGGCTTAATGTGAAATAAACTATTTCACTTCACTTCGAACCAGGAGATCTGTCAAAAGAAAAATCTTTTCTCTTTGTTTCCTCCTGGTAAATCCACCATCCTGCTGCCACCACTTGTGCTCTTGGTGCACCCGCTTCTTAAAGGTGATGAGAGCCAACTTTCTGGTTTATTTATTGCATGTTTGGCCCAAACTCACCCATGAATTAATCAGGCCACTTGGGCACAGCTGATAGGTGTATCCTGCTACGCACTGCTGGCGAAAGGGATGGGACAGGACAGGATACTCCTTCACCCCTGGCGCAAGATGGCAAAGGTGGATTTGGACACACCTTGAATAAATTAAATCCATTGCACCTTTCGCTTTCAACTTGCGCTTTAGAGCAGCGTAAGATAGGGCCCCTAGTTTCGATGTATTATAAATGACATTTATGAGACTAGAATAGTTGAGTGAATTGCAGTTTGTGTGGGGTCATGTCGTACAATGCCTATAGTAGTATACGCACAGTACTGTATATAGGCCTTTAGATCTGGTAACTTGACTATCTGACTGAATCATATTCTGGAATCTGTGTGGATGTCCTTTAACAGAGTGCATTCACTTTTCAGAGGCTAAGCTTTTCGAGAGTCATTCATTGATTTACAGATCTCACTTAACTCTTTTTCCTTGAGTGGAAATACTTTTTGCTCGATACACAGGCCTGATCAGTGTGTATAAGCAGCAAAGTCCATTGGCAACAGAGACATGGGCAGGAGGTTAATCTGAAAAAAAAAGTAAATTCCTGTGCATGTATTGTATTTGACAATTATTGTTAAATTGCTAAAACAATATACATTGCTAAAATGTAGATTAATAGCCAGAGCCTTATGGCTCTCTATCTTTACAGTCTTTCTTTCTCTGATATGTCCATTCCCCTTATTACACCAAGATAGGCTTATGTTTTCTGAAGATTTTAATTATACATAATTCATTTATACACATAGTGATTAGCAAATAATTAACTTTGATTTTATCAGGAAGGTGCTTTTGCCCGAAAGCTGGCTGTAAAAAAAGATAGTTTTTGTCAGCACAGTTTTTTATCATGCAATTGCGGTAGCTGTGATGGACTATAGTCTATTATACCGTCTGACCTTCACTGAGCTCATTGTATTATTTCTGTATCTGCAAAATCCTCAGCAGGTTTCTCTGCCTGAAGCTGAAGAAGGGTTTTCTTTAGTAAGGGTACTGTATCTTTACTATGGCTATGACAGGTACAGTGACCAAATTATACTGCATGACATTAGGTGAACTGAAAGGACATCATTTCTCTGAATCTGTCAATAATTAAGGGTATTTAGTGCAGACGCCTGTTTGTCCTTCATCCTTAGAGGAGAAAGAGATCATTTTTTTGAATAGTACTCATCCTAATGATGATTTGCTCTATGGAGTCTCTACTGTGACGTTATATTTTCAATCCATATGTATGTTTTTAATTTTAGCAAGAGCGGTCCTGGGTCCTTGTCCATCACGTCCATGAATGTGTTATTTCATGACACTGTGCAGATTTGAACCACATACCTATGTAAAATACAATTAAATAAATATTGTCATTTACATATAAATTGGGTATTATAAGGCAACGTAAGCTGAATTATGCTATATACAACAAGTTTCCTTCCTTCCTATTCCCTTCCTACTTATTCACATAGTGAAGGTATCCATCCTGGCTTTTAGTGAGCATGGTATGAGGCATCACAGAAGTGCTGAGGCAAAACTCTTTTCTATTGGACAAGTTGAACTTTCAGTATTAGTGCCAGCCATGAGAAAAGATTAATCATAGTTGGAGGTGTTTTTTTAATTGTATTTCATTTTGTACTATGAGAATAATTTCTCTGCTTAGAACAAAGTTGAAATGTTAGAAATAAAGTTGAATATTAAGAATTAAGTCGAAATGTTTAGAATAAGTCAGTTTTGAGAATAAAGTTGAAATGCTGTGAATAAACTTGAAATGTCGAGTATAAAATCAATTATTCAAATAAAGTTTAAATGTCAAGAATAAAGTTGAAATGTCAAGAGTCAAGTCAATGTTGAGAATCAAGTCGTATTGTCGAGAATTCAGTTGAAATGTTGAGAATCACTTCAAAAATGTTAAAAATAAATTTTGAAATACCTCATTGAGAACATAGTCCAAATAGTTTTTCAACTTTATTCTCGACATTTTGACTTTAGTCTTGAACTGTAACATAAAAAAACTTTCTCCTCTGATAGATTTTCTTATACCTGGCACTATTACTGAATGTTTGACTTTATTCTTGACATTTCAACTTTATTCATTGACTTTATTTTCAAAAATCAAAATGCATGCCCGGCCCTCTCACTTTCTGTAAGCAGGCTTGACTGCTGGGTTTTCAGTTTAATAAAACTTACAAAAATTGAGAAGAACTTTCTTATTCAACCTTCCAAATAACATTCAGGTACTGGAAAATAAGATGCCTCAGTGCACTTTTATTGCACATTTCATTTTAGGCTTTCACTCTGCTACTATTCTACTCTTACTATGACCGAGAGGACACATTCATGCACTGTAGCACTATGGCCAAATTCTTCACATTTTTGTAGCTACCCTGCTCATGATGCAAGTCTTAGAAACCCCATATGATCACACACACGCGCACACACTCCTGAGACATTGTGCGACTGAATGTCAGGTCTGCTAGAAAGAAGAAAAGAAAGAAAAAGATCAGATCCCCTGGCTCCCCCGTCAATCAAAGCCCCCCACGCCAACAGCACTAACACAGACACACATCATAGCTGACATGGAATGAAACTAACATACCCCTGTGTATCACCTTCTCATTTTCGCTAATTTTCTACTCCTCACCATGGTAACATTTTCATTGTATTGATCCCTGCACTACCTTTCCCACCTCTCTCCTTCTTTCAGACCGAAGAAACCAATAACAAGATATTCCACTGGTGGTTGATTTTCCGCCAAACTCCTCTGCCCGACTGTATCTGCTTCGCCAGAAGAATTACCCTTACTGCTTTAAAACGTGCAGTTCGTATTTATAACTGAAAGAAAATGTGTGAAAATTAGTATTTACACAGTTTATTTAATTAAGGGCCTTAACATGTTCCTCCAGACATGATAGTAGGTCTAGAAGTAATCATAAGTTTCCGTTCAGACACTTTGGGTGAGCAGCTTCTTCTCAATTTTTGGAACTTTCCTGAAACTGGATATTTGGCAGTCAGGCGTGCTTTGCACACTGGCCGAGTGGACATAAAAGTATCGGCTGAGCTCAAAGCACTATGCAAATTAATTTGTCCGCGTTCCTCACATTCGTACTTCTGTTTCTGTTCTGACTATGCTGATGAGCTCTGTGTTGCCAGTTTAAAAAGGAATCCAGAAGGTATATGACTAAAATGTAGTTCAACAAAGATAGAATAGAAGAGATAAATCTTCACCTTAACACTGTGTAGTATCAGATCAGATGAACACACAAACACATTCATTCAGTGGTGAATACTTCGGTTATTGGAAAAGATTAGAGTAATCAGAGGCAGATTTGATATATGTTAAGTGCCTGAAAAACACCTTTAAGTGTGTATAGAAAAGCCAGTGTGCCGTATGTGAGTGCAGTAAAGATAAAACAGTTTATTTCACTCAGTCATACTACAAAAGAATAACAACACAGGTAACCTCCAAAGAGCAGGCAAGAAAAGGTATAATGTCACATTGAAAACAGGATTAATTAAATTCTAATTTTATTATCATATTTACAGGAAACAGTCTATCACACAGTACAGTGACATTCTTGTTCAAATTTTCAAATTCAAATTTTGTACAGACATCAATGGATCTCAGACAGTATATCCTCACGATGTTGGTGATCCTCTGACTTTTCCTACAGCCCCACCATGATGTTCAAATTCATGGTTTTGAGTGAAATGTCTTGACAACTATTGGATGTGTTGCCATCAGATTTGGTTCAGGCATTAATGCTATCCTTGAAATTCAAAAGTCAAACATTTATTTTATATTTTGTCCAAAACTTTGGTTTATAACCAAAACTTGCTTAAAGAATAACATTGATATCAATCTCATCTGTAGTTTGGTTGTACTGATTAGCCAATAGAAGCATTCTAACACACTACTCTAAAATTTGTTAGTGTTTTGCACAACTCTCCCTCAAGACTCTCATCCTCGTTTTATATTTATGTTGTTAAAAGTGTGTGAATTTGTTTCTATAATTGGTATGCGACCATTGAAGTCTGGCTTGGAGTGGTTTATTAAAACATTAAGACCCAAGAGACCATGTTCCAGTGGACATAAGAGAGGTTAACCTTGATTTGACTTTCTGTCAGAAAGCCCTTTTTGAAAGACTTACTTGATTTATTACCTCCATTTTTTAAATCCACTTTTCTGTCAGAGTCTGATGCTGTCAAAATACTTGGTCAGGTTTAAGCAACAAGTTCAACCACTCTGCAACAAAATTACAGCACTAGCAACTGACAGCAGAGAAAGATGAGTAGTAAAGGAAGACACCAGGATTGTCTTGTTGGTGGATTAATGATGAGCTGGTTAAACCCCACACGTGCTGAAACCATAAGGATTCACCTTTCTCCTAGTTCACGCTGGCATAAAACACTGGCATAAAACTGACAGTGAGCTCATCTTGCTCTTTTTTGTTTTAAAACAAACAGCCAGATTGTTCTTGGCAAACAAGATCTGACAACAGCGGACGACCACATCTGTTTAACAGTCCCAGCTTCATTTTTTGACTTTTCCACCTCTTCAG
>JAJHUR010090897.1:40736-55536 GCA_027495735.1 Lutjanus campechanus
TACATGTTCTGCTAGATCACATATAGTACTACCACAGCAAGCATACTGAGTAGAGTATTCAACATGCTGTATATATTCAGTTTTTTTAGATGAAGTTGTAAACAAATACAAAGTGATTCAGTCAGAGCACTTGTTCCAGACCTTATTCCTTATAGAGCCATTTTCTATCGTCGAGTAAACTGATGACCCCTGACTATGTGACTTATTTTATAGATATTTCATACATATACTCTCATGTACTCAATACATAATAATTACAGCAACAACTGACAAAAGTGTACAATTAACCAAAAGAGTGATCGCGATAACTGCAGGATGTTTGTGTGAAATGAGTGAATTATTTCCTGTGAATTCTGCATCAGAGATGATTTTTTCCTGATATTTTTAGAAACTTTTTATACAATTCCCTGTCTCTATTGGATGTATATTTTTTGGTGATGAAGTCTCTGTGAATATAGCTTGTGTTCTTCTCCATGCCCTTACTGAAGATGTTGAAATTTCTTTTTTTTAAAAAGTTGTCTTACACCCCTTGAAATCAAGAAGGTCTCATGACCCCTCGTGAAGCTTTGGTAACATCTCATGGGGACCAGGGCCCCTAGGTTGGGAACCAGTGAATTGCTATTACTTCCAACAGAAAACAGCTTAAAACATGTATGCCATTTGCTCAAAGTTGAGACAAAGTTGTACTGACTCTGCAATTTAAGTCTTAGAATATCTCACCTTATATCCTATAGGATCTACAGGTGTCCAGTATTTTCTACAGAATACAATATTTCTTTTTATGGCTGTAACAGGCATTTTTCATCTTCAGTCCCTGGCAGACTGACTGCATTAAACTGTTAATGGGTAAAAAGGTTGAATTTCAGTGTTTCAGTACAAAATATCTAAGTCAAACACAGTCTTTTACTCAGATACCCTCGAACTGGCTAAATTTACAGTTGACCTCAACACGAGCAGAGTTATTATATTTTTGTATTTTTGTATTGGTCTTTTTTTTTAGTTTTTAATTTTTGTTTCAGCAGCACTTGCAGGTTGTTAAATCACAGTCATGTAGACATCTAAATAAATAGTCTGAATAAACATACACACCAGTGCCTCATCAAGCTTGTTGTGTTGATAAAAATTAAAGACATTTCCTGTATATTTTTTAATTTTATTTTCTAAGGTCAGAATATCAATTCAGTTTTTTTTTTCTTAAGTCTTGTTTTCAGTTAACTGAAATGTTTTTACAAACTTAGTTATGTTTTTACTTCATAATAATAACCTTGAACAAGACAACCCTAATTGCACTAAAATTTCTATTCTTCTCACGAAACTCAGGAAATAAAAGGCATGACTGATTGATGGACTGTGTATAAAGACACTGGGATCAATATCAGATATCAGCCTGCTGAATGTGAAACTGCCTGTAGTCTCCTGTATTGAATTTTTATAAAATGCATTTTTTTTTTTGTTATTCAGTACCCTCAAAATCTGAAGATGAAAACAGAAGGTTGCTGACAGCAAGAGAGAAATATAGAATATAGAAATCTAGATCACACATGCACACGTCAAAAACACCGACGCACAACATATATAGTATATATAGACTACAGTATCCATTCCCCTGCTCCTAACCCTCTTCAGATCCCAGGGGATTTGACTGGTACAGGGGATAGGACGAGGTCCAAAGGTCGTCTCTGAATTAGGTCCATCACTCTGTCTGCACCTAATGAAAGTTGTATGATGTTAAGAGCAGAGCAAAGGCGACGGCACAGTAGATTTGTGAGCAGGATATTTTAGAATGAGAGTGCGAGTTTGGAGCGACATGTGAGCGGGAGGAGATGAAGTGAAGCGAGGGAGATGTGGTTAAGGCACCAGTGGGCCAAATTAGCTAACCTCTAGAGACCCCCCCCCAGTTGCACACCCGCCATGGGAGATGGTGTGCGTTTGTGTGTGTGTGTGCGGGAAAGATGATGATGTGTGTGTGAATGAACGGATGACAAAAAGCCTCAGAGCTACAGTCTCAGAAGGCTCATGCAGCTCTAGAGTGGTCGGAGAGCAATTGGATGATAATGGAGTACAGCACAGACATGTACACACACACACACACACACACACACACGCACACACACAAACAGACACACACGCATGCGGTCTATATCACTCTCTGGCCCAGTGACTCCTAGTCAAGCTCCAGTGGCTTCATGTGATCGATTAACTGCAGAAAATAGACAGGCATCCCACAGTGCAGCTGTGCCCATGGTCATGTGATACAGTCCCTGCAGGCCTGAGTTTTCATGTGTGTGTGTGCGTGTGTGTGTGCATCTGTTTGCTGAAGTTTGGGTTGCGTGATGCTTTAGAAATATTGCAATGTCAAACTCAAACCATGCAAATCTCCGTGACAGGTTTGACATTTTGTGTGAATATCAGTGATTGTGGTTTTATTTTTTAAAAAAAACAAAAAAAATGTTTGCGTGACACTGATTTTCAAACACAAACCCCTGTCGTGTTGTTGTGGCAACAATGACATTTTGTGTGAACAAAGCGTTGAAGTGCAGCACGGAGCAAAGCATTTGATTTTGTTTTTCCCTGTTTGTGAGAGCTGATGATGGTTCACCTGCATGAAAAGATCCTTTTATTTCACTGCTTTGCTGGGGGGCAAAACAGCTTTGTTCTGCAGTGTGATCCCAGTCCCAGTCCGTGACTGGAAAACAGGCCACAAACTGGGAGTCAACAACAGGCTGAATTTATGGACAAACAACTTTTGACTAGTTTAACGGCACCGAAACAGGTGCCTTTTATACTTCTGCCTCATCAGCATTCAAGGCATCAGAAATGACTCCAATGTGGCCTTTAAAGAGACATCAAACGGGTATACGTTCAAAGACCTTCTAAGGCTGCGATCAGACAGAGTGCATCTGGCAGGTTGCAAAACGTGAGGCCCATGCACTGTCATTTTTGGCAGTGCAAGAGCAGTATAGTTCTTTTTTTTTTTTAAACTGCTGCTAGGGAGACACGGAATCACCCGTGCTTAGCCTAATTGTGATCTTGCTGTGAGGTAACGTCAGACCTGTACCTTTTAATTTCGGTTAGACAGAAGCAGCTAACTTTCTACTTAGTGGATAGTTGGTTAGCTACTTAAACGTCTGACTCTAATTGAGGGTGAGATGCTGATTTCCAAATATCACGCTGGACGTGGGGAAACAGAGATCCATGTGGGTACATGAGACCCTCAGAAATAGGAGAAATCACAGGGTGGTCTGCTCAGGAACTGTATGCTACCTGTTGTTAGTACATTTTAAATGATTTTTTTTTTTTCCAGTCATCTGTAAGTTTTTGTCATCACCACCGGAGGAGCCTTGCCTCTCCATTAATTTGATTGGACAATGGGGGGAAAAAAATGCAAATGACGTTAGGTGCTTGAAGTTTTTTCAACCCGTGGCATTCAGGGCACGCCTGCAAAAATGCCAAACGCTCCAAGTGTTCCAGGGAGCATCAGCAGCGCCTCTTGTCTATAGAAAACAACTGAAAAAAAAAAAAAAACACTTCTCACTGCCAAGACTGCGCTCTGTCTGATCAGGCCCTAAATCAGATGTGTGCTGCACACTGCTGTAGTGGAGTTGTCCTAGGTGGAGCTCACAAGGGTGCAGCCCTCCCAGCTGCTCAGCTGTATAGCAGGGTTACAACTGTCTAGCTGAGTATAGGGTGCTGAATTACCCTCACTATGGACATTTTTTAACACACGCAGGTGTGATGGTTCTGAATGTAAAGAGTGTTAGTAACCTTGAGGTCTTGAATGCATTTTCCATCCTCATTAAATATTTGTAAGGCTGTTTTTATTTTATTTTTTTCTAAATCAATTTTAGCAAGCAGTCTTCTCTCCTGAGTTTTGTTGTGCATTGCTACATTTGTCGGTGCACAACGCACTGAGAGACCAATTGAGTTTACCAGCATGAAATTGTCTGTAAGAGCTCACATTATCCCCGCTGCTTGTGCATGCACATGTGTGCCAGCAGGACATTGAGATACAAACAAAATGGAGACCTGTTAATCAAAAGAATTCTCCATAGCTCCACTAGTGGTCATAAACTCCACAGACTTCCTTTAAAAAATTCAGTACTGTACTTTACTCCCTGACTGCCATGGGGCTTCATTTCACCATAAAGTGTACCTCGTATTAAACATGATGGAATTGTAATATAAACTACTCAAGCAGGTTTTCTAGTTTTAGCTCAATTGTTACGCTGTCTCAAAATCTTTTTTTTTTTTCAGTATATTTTAATTTCTGTTTTAGAGTTTACTTGTTATTTGCGGCTAGCCCCCACTGTCAGACTGATGGTGGGGATGTGAAGCTGGGAAGAAGGTAAAATTATATTTAATTATGCAGGTTCCATTTTATTTCATTGTATTCACTTAGTTGAGCTCATAATGTACCCAGCTTTCAATTATTTACCGCTATACTTATTGATCAGTTTATTACGTCTTATTTCAAACAGCCACTGAGTCACTGTGAAGTAAATGGCTCCTCGTGTAAATGGGTTTTGGCCTCTTTTAAAAAGCTGCTAGTCTTAAAGATAATAAAGCAGCACTTTGGTGCACTGTGTATGCGTGATGATGTGGAAAATACTAGCGTGTGAGCTCATCCACTAATGCAGCAGCGAATCAATATAGAAAATGTATAGTGATATAACACACGTTCTAAATAACTTCGAAACGTGGTAAATAGCATGCAAGCTCCTCTATGAATGATGGTTTCAGTGCATGTGCTCCACTTATGATGCAATTGCGCGTGGAAAGTGCAGGATTGTGACCCATGTGGCACACAACTGGCCACCTGAGCCCACAGCGGTTATTCTGCGGCGTACGCCATAAAGCATGTGTTGCGGGCCCCGGCCGTATGTGCGCATGCAGACATGTGAGAAGATGATCTAACTCGGTGAGCCATCAGGAAGATTTACAGCGGCAGTATAATTACCTCTTGGTACAGTACAGTGATTTAGTGTGCGTGGGACCTGTCACCTGTGAGGTGGAATGATACTGAAAGCGCCATCGCGGTGGTTATCTAATGCTATTCTGAAGGCGCTTCATGTGCAGCTTCCATCCATTTCCAGAAGTGAGCTGATGGTATTGTCACCAGGAGAGACATACTGAGAGAGACAGGGGTTATTGATATGGAGCAGTGAGGGGTATGACAGATAGCCTGCCATTATGTAAATGCATTTTTTATTTTTTATTTTTTTACATCACACCATCAAGACGATATTCATCTCCATGCTGCTGCCGCGCTGCGTTGCAAAGTTCAGCATATAGGCTTGTATGTTTATGTCGTCCTGAGCGCTCTCTGTTTGGGAATACAAGGTTGATGCACGGAACAGCCCTGCTTACGTCCTGGCTGTCACCCATACCTCCTATTTACCCATAAGATGTCCTTCACGATAAGTGTCACAGGGACACTCTTCCCCCCTGAAATGTCTCCTCTGGGGAACTCATTTGTGTTCATCTGGCTTGACGTGAGGGGAATCTGTTTGCCAGACACAGCCTTACATGATAGACAAGGCTATTTATCCTAATATAGGAAGGGAAGCGTCCAAAACACACACACACACACACACACACCAGAGTTTACACTAGATTTCTTTTTTGTCAGTCAATATAGCCTTTAATATTCCAGAACTCCGGGCGCACAGACCAACAACTGGACAAATGTTTTAAATAGCCATATAGCAGAGGTGTAGTGCTGTAAGTACTGAAGTTCACCTGTGACCAAACACATAGATCTCATTGCAACTTAGGGGCAGACTGGTCTCATCCAAAACAACCCTTACAATAAAAGAAACAAACTAGGTACACCACCAACTAAAATGACCATTTTTTTAAAAAAATGGAGTGTGGTGGTGACCACACAGCGACACAATGGCTGTTTATTCTTAAACAAAAAGGTATACCTCTGTATGGAAATAACAATCTGAGCCCGTCAGTGGCAAAAACAAGCACTTTTACTGGACGCACGTTGACAAGCAGTTACCTCCCAAAATTACGTTGCAGCCGGTTTCAGGCGATCTACAGGACCAAAACGTTTTTGTACCTATTAGTCATTTATACCTCAAAATATATATAAAAAAATAGGCACAGGTTTAAAAATACTGGAATTACCCTAAAAGGTATCAGGATGAAGTAAACCATTAACTTAACTGACCAAATCCCCACTTAGTTGAGTATATGAAATGGTTCAGATCACTGAGCAGAAGGGAGCTCATAAACACAACACTTTTAATCTTCCAAAAACGGGTAATCATGTAAATATAATAATATATCTTCAATTATTGATTGGTGTTCAAAAAAAGATGATTCAGTACATTCTAGAGCAACCTCCCAGTTGACAAAATATGATAAAGTGCCCTATAGGGTGCCCTTCCAGTGGAGAAAACACAATGTAGTGCTATAGAGGCTGCCAAAAATGCTTTAAAATTAGTTGGCCTGGACATACCTCTAAATGGTTAATAGTTCATAGGTGGTGTTGCAGTTGTGCATTAAGTCAGATAATAAAGGAATTAGAAGTGTTTCACCATAAATGCATAATGATATTTGCCCCTCTGGTTCCCTGCTGCGTACTGGCGGTGTCCTTTTTGTTTTTTTATTCGACCCTGCCCCTCACACAGCGTGAGTCTGCCACTGGAAAAGACCGTTCTATTCCCTCACCTGAACTGTGGTAGCACTACACCTATGAAAGTTAATATCTTTGCCATTTCCTCATCCAGACACATATGGGACACATAACAAAACAAAACATTAAGCACTAATTTTAACATTCCAAAACTAAATTTCCCAACGCTCCTTTCAGTGCTGTTGATAGTGCCACCCAGCCAGAAGTGCCAATTATGTCTTTCTTGCAAGTACCTGTTTAATTCAACTCCATGCACAGCGTGCTACGCTTCAGCTTCAGCTTCTGAAAATAATCACGAGTGATTCACTTTGATATTTTCTGTGGTCTTTGTGACATATTTGCAGACATTTTGGCCGGTTATATATATTTTTTTATCTCCCAGACAGCTACACCAACAAAAAACATCATATGTAAACCCTGAAACACACACGCTCACATATATGACATACACAAATGCTCAGACACACATGTAAAGATTTACCCGCCCATGCAAGACTCCACAATAATCTATATTTAAGTTTGTAATGAAATCAGCTGCAGCCATAAAGTATGAAGATGTTCTGTTGTCTGCTGTTTGTTTGTTTGGAGCTGGTCACTGCGGCACTCTCACATTCATTCTAAAAGCAAAAGCAAGTACATAATACAAACTCCCACACACGCCACAGCAGAGCAAGACCATGTGTGCCAGTGTGTGTGTGTACATATGCCCGTGTGCGCCCACTGTGCGTGTGTGTGTGAACAATGCATCATCCATTGTGTAAAGTGACAGTAAGAGGGAGTAAAAGAACTGTGGTCCTCCTGCGGCTGGGTCTCACTGGGTAGTGATGACACCCTATGAAATACTACATTATCACACATACATACACACACACACAGGCATGCACACACAAATGATTACACACCCCCAAGTAAGCAAAAACAACACACCCAAGCCTCCAACAGTGAGCGAGACTTAATGGTTTCTGCGAGGGAATCTGGCAACACGGCGCAGTGTGAACACAATAGCTTGGCATGGAGGTGGACACGTGTGTGTGTGTGTGTGTGTGCGTGCGAGGAAGAGGGTGTTGTGGGTGAACGGGCAGACATGTGACATCAGCCGCTTCCAGTAGCAATACAATAAAAACCCCACAAAACGTCACAGACAAAGGGACGTGTGACTCTGACCGCCGAGCGACAGCCGCTCGCGCCCTTAAGAAGTCAAAGTTACTTCAAAACAAGTATGTGTGTGTGTGTGTGTGTTTGACTCGCCGCTCTGTCTCTCTCTCTGCCTCTGCCTCGTGCTCTCTTTTTGTCAGCGCGCATTAGCATCACCAGCCGGTGTGTGGCAATTAAATATATCCCTGGGCAATGAGGCCCTATTTAGAAATCATTACAAGACAAGGAAATCTTGTCCCACGAGTTTAGCAAAAACACATGGGAAGCTCTGTGTGTCTGTGTGTGTGTGTTTGTGTGTGTGTGTGTGTGTGTGTGTCTTAGTGGGTGCTTGAGTGTGTTGCTTACCTTCGCCATCCGTCATTCTGTTCCACTCATCCATGGCTCTTTGCTTCCAAGATAACTCTCCCCCTCAGACGGTCTCCAGCAGTGCTGTGAAACCTCCTCTCCCTCCCTTCCTTCCTCCCTCCCTCCCTCCATCACTGCCTCCTTCCCAGCATGCCAACTAAAGATGATATCATCTGCATGGGAGTCTAATGGAGCAGTGGGGAGACGCCATGGTCAACTACAGATTTGGGGTGTGTGTGTGTGTGTCTGTGTACGTGTGTGTGTGTGTGTATGTGATGGAGCTCAAAAATTGATGCCAGGGCGTGGTGGTTTAAGAAGCACTCAGATGTGTTTTTATATTCTCCTTAGTGATGTCCTTGACTGGGGCCTGTGTGAGTGTGTGTGTGTGGCATTATTTTTGTATGCATGTCTGTGTGTGTTCCTCCATGCTTTCGGATTAGCAGGATTAGTGACCTGTCACATGCAGGCATGTTTCTTCACAGTTTCCTCCTGTTTCTACCATCTACTCTCATTGATCTTTTTAGCATTTCTTTATACTAAACTCTTCCATAAAAGGCACCGTGTATGTAATTTTTTAAGGGCCGATTTGGAGGATTTAGTTGCAGCGACAGTGAGCTTGCAGACTGCAAATATTTTGTCTCATTCTCCTGTTTCAAGTGTGTAGATCTGTCTTTCCCCAGAGACTGGGTTGTGACCCACAATTGAGTCACAGGAGATTTTATTTTTTTGTCGTCAAATAAATAAAAGACTAAGGAAGAAATTTTTAAGATATATATTGCCGGTACAACTTTTATAAAGCATTTAAAATGGGTATATTGTTTTACTGATGTTTTAATTCTGCTTAAATGCTCTCATTTTGTCTCATTTATAAAGTAGGCTAAAATATTGTATATTGTTCTACCAATGTGAAGAAATAAAAACAATAAGTTGGCTTATTAACTCAGCCTAAATCCATTTAATTCTCACTGATAAAGTGTTTAAAATGTGCATTTGTTTTAAGGTCATGTGGAAATGGCAGTGAAAATGGTCAGAAGTGTTCATTTATATGCAAATTAACTCTTCTCAAGATTTATTGATAAGAGCCATTGGGTCGTAATGTATTTTTGTCTATTTTCAAAAGTGGGTCCCTGGAGAAAAAAGTTTGGGAAATAGTGGTGTAGATAGTCTGACTCACCGGATCTAGACTGTGGGGGTAAGCCTGCAATTGGTTTTCAGGTGATGAGGCAGCATCCACAGTCTGCGTTTTCAAAATCTGCCATCTCTACAGGAAACAACAACAACCTCCGAGCCAGCAACCTACAAGCTGAAAAATGGCAAATTAGCACCTGGTCACTAACAGTATGAAGGTAAATAAGTCAGCAGCTGTTATATTTTTTTTTCTTTTTCTTTTTGACAGTGATTTATACATTTTAATGCTAGATCCAGTGTTTGGTTTGTCGGTTCTGGGCTTGATTTTACACTAATGAAAACATGCTGGGCATGTTACTAAAATTAAGTAATTAGCTTTAGTTACTTCTCTCAAAAGTAACTGAATTACTTTACCAATTACTGCTTGCAAAAGTAATTATTTAATAGGGAAAGTAACTTTTGTGCTACTTTTAAACGTCTGCTTCAATTCTCTAATTAATGCACACATTACTACATTAGGTTTTGTAGCTATTTTATATTGATGTTGCTATGTAATTATATTCTCTTAGTGCCAACTGTCAATTTCTTATCCATCATTGTACCCATTATTGCTGAAAGGAGTCATTAATACTCCCGGCCACTAGAGGAAACGTTCCTACCTGTAACCTACACTTTAATGCCTGTGTATAGCCAGCATAGCATTGCTATAGTAGTTAATAAATAAATATATGATGAACAGTTTATATTATACTAACACAGCTGACGTAAGCCTCAGTCTGCTCTGCGTGTGTGTAACTCTTTCTGCAACTCTCACAGACAGAGAGCAGAGGAAAGAGACGGAGAATGCGATGTAAACATTGGTCGCCACGTTTTAACAGTGTTTTGTAATTGTTTTATTAGGGAAATGTTACATGTTATGCCTTTAAGTGACTTGACAGAATACCTGGCATGGGTCGCCAGGGTGGAAATAAAGAAGGAAAAAAGAAACAATAGAACAGAAAAAGACGGAAATAAAAAGGTCTCCACAGTCACCAGTTTGCCTCTAATTACAGACTTTTCCATTAGAGAGGTTGTGGTGGTGATTCAGAGGTTTCTGTGACTCTTTTTGCACTTCAAATAAACATGTTATGCTTAATTGTCAGAGCAATGTTGAATAATGATCCCATTAGGCTTTTCTTTTTTTTTTTAATTATCGCGAGTCGACCATTAGTGTTGTATTGCTTTTTTTGGACAATACAGCAATCTGCATATCTAATGTGATGTTTGGAGGAGCGAACTTAATCACTAACGATTCGGCCTAATGTTTCATGGAGCCAGCGTGTATGCTATCATGCAAATGAAGAGAACTTTCATCTCATAAATACACAACAAAGAGAGATATATTCAGAAAGAGGATGGAAAGTTAAAGAGGGTACAAACAATTCATATATAATGCACACACTCTGTCCAGGCACGGAGTACTGTAAAGGTTTATGACGCATGTGAACCCATTAATATATAAATAACAGGGCAAATAAGTGGATAGGAAAAGAAATCACCTTGCCTTTTTTGTTCTGCAGGGGACATAAAGCGAGGTATGCTCCCTTGGTCTTGCAGGAAATAAATGCGCTTGGGATTTATCGACACACTGGCTGTTATAAGCCTACTGTCACACTACAGCAGTTACCCATGGCGGATTTAAGACTCAGGGAAGAAGAAACACTCTTAGTCTCCATCTCAGTCTCGTTTTCCTTTTCTTTTGCACCCTGCTGCAAGCACTTTTATGCCGCTGCAGCCAATTCTCACTCAAATGTGGTCAAGTGGAACTGGATAGGCATTTTGCGACGCAAATTTCGTTAAAGTTCTTCAATGGGAGCATCTACATCTGCGCCGGCCCCTCTAATCCCGACCTATAATTTCTGTTGATGGCAACACACTTGGAACAGAGCCACGGCTCCTCTCTGCCCCCTCTTGTCTGTCTGTCCCACGTGCACGGCTGCCTTGAAATTGCGTTTTGTTTATATGATGGTAAAATATTCATAGAGAAAAATAGCTGTGGAAGCTGTCCATATAATCCCCCATAAACTGATAGCTAAATCCATCATACACACATACACGTGCGCACACAAACGCACCCGCGCACCCGTGCAATGAGAGCTGACACCCTCAAGGGCACAATGAATTGAATGACAGCAGCACCTGCATGTGTCTGTCCCGAGTGCCAAACATCTTGCTCATACACCAACAGATATGCACGCACAGATGCCCGCACACACAGAGTGCATGGACACACACACACACACACACACACACACACACACACACACACACACACTGCTCCCAGACGGATGCTGCGGTTTGGGAGCCAGTATCGATCGACACTCGTCAGCATGTCCTCTATAACAAGCACTGTCCCCGAGAGTGCTGCAGCAGCCTGTCAGGGACAGAGACGCACACAAAAAATAAGAGACAGGGGAAATGTGGTGTACCTGTGTGGACAGAATAACAGGCTGACAGGTGAACCTGACTAAACACTCTTTGAAACAAAGGTGCTAACTGGAATCATAAAGGGTTCTTCAGCTTGTCCCCATAGGAGAACACTTTTTGGCTCCTAGTAGACCCTATAATAAAGGTTTCATTCGGAACCCTTTCAAAGAGTTCTACCTAGAACCCAACATAAAGAGTTCACTCTTTGAGAATCTTTCTACCTTCCAAGGGTGCTAACAAGAACCCACACAGGGGGTTCTACCGGGAACCTTTTTATATTCGAAAGGTTTCATCTAACCACACAGGGGTTCTACTGAACACCCTTATATATTCCAAGGGTTTTACCTATAAACTGTTTATATTCGAAGAGTTTTATCTAGAATTCGCCTAAGAGGTTCTACAGAGAACCCATTTATATTGCAAGGGTTTTATCTAGAACCCATCCATGGGGTTTTCCCAACAACATTTTTATATTATGGTACAAAGAACCCTCAACAATCTTTGACAGAGTATGTTTTTTAAAAAATGGTTCTTTAAATGAAAGGGGCACTTAATGGAACCCTTACTCTTACGAAGCATTCTTCAAAAGCCAATGGTTCCAGGTAGAACCTGAGCCCTTCAGGATGAACCCTTTTGGAGCTTTATTTCTCAGTGTGTATGTGAGTGAACAAGCTGATCCATGAAGAATATCATGCAGAGGTAGCCGCTAGTGTCTTTCACCCACGCTGCATTGCCACAAGGCAAAGCATCCTAATTTGTTCAAGACTTTTACTGTGTTTTTTTTTTCTCCTCTGCAAAGCCTGCTTGAAGATTATGAGCAAGGGCAGAGTGGCTGGAACCGAAGCGCGGGCCTGATGATAATGATGAAGTATCTAGCCACCCGGCTAACGAGAGCCCAGATCTGCCCTGAGTCTGCCTGCTATGCAAATTTCTCTCACACCAGCAATGAATCAAAGGCGTAGCGAACCAATGTTTCTTTTCACAGCACTTTAGCAAAGCCATCATTCACAAAGGACACGCCAAAGGCACGCACACTCCGGGAATGAGCACGCACATAGAAAGAGGGTACACTCAGTTAAGACTTGTGCAACAGCCATCAAACATGTCAAACCGCTTTTTATACTTGTGAAAAATGCTTATTTGAGCCAACTGAGTTTCTGTGCACTTTAAAAAAAAAGTGTAGTGGAATAATTTAAATATACAAGTTTAATTTATTCAAGTGAATTAAATGGAAAGTTTCTAGTATTTATTTTCATAAGTCTTCACAACTTATGAACAGTTCTTCTGACTTTGAGTCTTTTGATTCGAAATAATTAGTTGAATTAACATATTATCTAGAGTTGACTTGAAATTATGAGTTGAGTTAATGTACTATATGGAGGTCAATCAACTCATTATATTAAGTTTATTAAGAAACATGATCAGCATATTATCAGGCTATTACAGTAGCAGACACAACTGACTTTTCAAACTGAGAAAATGTAAAAAGGAAATCAAATTTCTTTGTAATGCCCGAATGTGTTTTCTCAAGCTCAACTGACTAAACTCAACTGTTCAGTCAACTTGTGTTTTAAAGTTGAACCAGCTCTGAAGTTTTAGTTAATTAAAAGTTTAAAAATTATAATAAATGTGGAGTGTTTGTCAGTGTGAATGAAGAAAAATGTAGCTCAGACACTGATTTTTCAAAGTTAAAGCTACTGCCAGGAGTTTTTAACAGTCTCAGTTTATTACTGATCCTTCTGTATGACCTACATAAGTATCCACAAGAAGAATGGCTATTTGTAGGAAGGTGTTCTTGGTGCCTGCCACCGGGTCGGAGTCTTAGTGAAATTAGAAAAAACAAGTCTTGTGTTTACATTTTCACAGGCAAAGTTACAATGAGTAATATCTTGGCCATTTAAAAAAAAAACAAACAGCAGGAGGATATTATTTTTCATATCATTTTATTTTTGACGTTATATTTTGTGGATTTAGCGGTGGAAACTTGCTTTTGTTGACAGGGGTCTCAACTCAATATGAAAGTTCCTTGTAGTAGCTTTAAAATAAATAGTTTATTTTCACAGTGTGTGCGTGCACGCTTTTCTGTTGGCATGACACTTCAGAGCACAATGGCCTCTAACATTGAGTCGACAATAACAAGGCTCCGGAGACAAATTCCTCTAAGTTGATGTTCTTGGCAGAGAAACACAGCGACATAAGACAGATCTTTTCTCTCCCTCGCCATCTCTGACCTCACAGCACCCTTCTGTTCCCGCAGCATGGGTTTTTAATGCTCAACAAATAAGTTGTTTCTTTGTTGCCAAGATGAAAAGTGAACGATCTTAAGACTTTAATTGATAGATGGAGGCAAAAGTGCAGGCGCGCACAGATGCACGCAAACAAGCGGGCCCGTTTTTGAGTCATTGTACTTCCTTCGTTCTCCCTTTCTCCTCTTTTGCCTCTCTGTCTCTCCTTCTCTCAGTCCTCTTATTATCTTGTTGCTCTGCCAGGCCTGTAGGTTTGCCTCCGGGGTGTTGAACTGGCAGAAGTAACAGTATGATGGTAATTTGCTGGAATGGAGGGTTAGACAGGCTCACCTTGCCTTTTAAAAGGTGTCATGAGGTTCCAAACAGCAGACCTTTGACACCAGGTTTAATTATGTAACACATGTTTGAGAGTTTTCCTTTTTTTTCTAACTAGATTCATGTTTTAATTGGATGTTTGCACAGGAATATTACACTCACTTATGCATGCAAACAAATAGAAATACACAAATTAATGCATGTTTAAGCACAGGCACGCATTACATTAGGAGAAAACTGTAGACAACAAACACCTACATGCATGTGCTCATATGTCATACAAGCACGCACGCACGCACGCACGCACACACACACACACACACACACACACACACACACACACACAAACAGACGGTGACAGGCTTTTAAGCCTTTGTCAGATTAATAGCCACTTTCTCTCTGTGGTCAATAAATGCTTCAGGGAGTTCCCTAAAGGCTGCAGGATAGCTCCCTCTGTGTGTGTGTGTGTGTGTGTGTGTGTGTGTGCTGTCTCTTTTCC
>JAJHUR010090898.1:0-27732 GCA_027495735.1 Lutjanus campechanus
TTAGTAGTAGTTATCTTATTATCTCCAAAAAAAAAAAAAAAAGTAAAATAGTTGGGTAAAACTTTTTCAGAACTTAACAGTTTGAATTGGCTGCCTTAATTTTTTTTACAGTGTAATTCTGTTTTGTTACGTGACAACACTGTGGTTGAGATCTGTGTAGGTTTAGGGACAGAAAATACTTGGTTAGAGTTTGGGAAAGACCGTGGTTTGGGTTATAAAGATCACTCTCATCAGATCTTTTGCAGGTCTGGGGTTCCCTTTTAGACAGGACTGCTTGTCAGTGATGGAACAACCCTTCCTTCTTTTTTTCATTGCCTTGTGTCCAGGCTGGAAGCTTTTACCTTCAGTCTCTGCAGAAGTCTCCCCCTCTGTCCTCCATTCTGCGGTGGAGCTCCACTCGCTCCACGGACCCCTTAGAACATTCTCCTGACAAAACTTAGCCTTAACATCCACAGTATAGTTGACAAGTGGTTGCAGCTTCCTATGGTCTAACCGAGCGCGCTTTTCTTCTGCTGAAAGGTAAAGTTCTGGACTCTGTCAGAAGGAAAGAAAGAGAAGTACAGATTTGCATCAGCAGAGACTCTAGACAGTAACACACTGCAAAAGCCTCTGGTGTCCATTTTCAGTTTTTGTTTTGGAGTTTTTGCTCACACGTTACCTTTGAGAAGTCTTTGCTTTCTCTCACGCGCACGTGGTATATGACACAGTCCGCGTCATTGCTTTTGAGGTCCCAGGTGATGTTGTAGAATCCCTCAGAGTTTGTCACTTGAACATCGAAGGGAGGTGGAGGTTTCACTGTGAAAGTCCCAAGGGGATCAGGGGAATATTATGAAATTGAAAATTTGTGATAATGCTCTACACCACAAGTGTCAGTTGAACATTATTTTTAGCTTCTGTCTTAATCTGGAGGGTAAAGCAGGTGGGGCGGCAGTTTACTGCCAAAAAAAAACAGCAAAGCGGGTAAGCTGGGAAAGTTGCCAGTATCATTCTTGTCATCTCTGGGTTTTTTTGGTTTTTTTGAGCTTTTAAACAAAAGTGAAAAGTGTTTAATGTACAGTAACTTATCAAGACTTTTGTAAAGAGGCGGCTGTATTCAACAAGAGTGCAGCCAACTAACATGCGTAAAAATAAAAACCTAAATAAAGTCAAATATAATAAAACTAGATAACAGAACTCGGCTTGTGGTGTAGAAATACACATCTGAAAAACTCAACAGCGATGTCTCTTTCCACAAATTGTGACCCAGTTACTCAGTATCATTCACAGACCTTGCTGTCAGCAGTTTCATGTAAGAACTACTTTCCATCGATGATAGAATCTACCGGGACTACTTTCTTTTGGTAGAATCTACCGGAACTACTTTTTTTTTTTCTCAAGTAACTGGGTCATGATTTCTGGAAAGAGACGTTGGTGTTGTATTTTTCAAATGTAAGGTTTCGGAGCTTTGAGTACAACAAATTGAAAACTAAAGTGCTATTAATACCATTATTTTTGACAGAAGGCAGATATCTCTACAGCTGATATCTCCAAACCATGGCAACTCACAACAAACCAATCTAGATGGATTGATAAGAGGAAAAATATGTATTTTTGATGTTGGGGACAACTGTCCCCTTAAGCTGGAAGGATTGAGAGGAATTAACATTTAACTTCTTATCAAAAGTACATGTTTTGATGCTACTAAAGATGTCAGAAGTGATGTATTAGCTGTGATCTTTTCTCATTTCTGTGGCATTGTCTTATCTGTTCAGCAGAAATGACAAATACTGAAATGTCAAATCACGTATTATTATCAGTTTAACTTACCCACATCACTCAAGAACCAGCTGGATGACTCACTGGCGCTCATTATTACTCCATCACCCCGTTGTTGTTTGACTGTTGAATTACAGTTGGTTCCAACCGATGCAACATCAAATAACTCTTCTCGATAGATTGTGCACCAGGATTGAGGCGGTTTGACTTCACAGCTGCCATTAACCTCACCGTCATCATCATCACTACAACAAACAAATAGCGTCTGTTATAAAGGTGTAGCTTTCATGTGATTGTTTTAGAGCAGAACTGATACAGTGCAGGTATATGAAACATTAATGTATCTTTAGAGCACAAATACATTAGAGAGATAACAGCAGAGGCGGCTGTTGTTTACCTGCCAACCTGTTTCACAGAAGGAACATTTTGTTGGCGTGTTTCTCTTTAGCACAAGTATGCAGACAGGGTTCAACGTTAATGTTTTTTTTTTTTTATCTTGCCCATTCGGGCAAGTGGGTCAGAAATCTGTTTGCCCAAAGTCCATTTTTACACGCCCCTTTAAAAACTGTTCTAATACAAAAATAACCCAAGAAAGGCCAGAAATCGTCATATTTGAGAGGCTAAAAACAGAATTTTCTGCTATTGTTGCATGAAAAGTTACTTTTAACAAGTTGATAATCAAATTAGTTTAATAGTTTAATTCTTTTTTACCTCTTGGCCAGTTGGGCAAGTGAGTTTCCAGATTTACTTGCCTGACATGATTTATTTGCTCTGGGCAAGCAGGCAAGTCTTACTGGTGAGCCCTGTGCAGCTGCTAAAAGTTCCTTACTAGAGCCTGAACAATACATTAAGTGGGTTCCACTAATGATTTCTTTATCCTGTTATTGATTGATCTGACAATTATTTTTTTCAATTAATTGAATTATCCTTTTGTCAAAAACAATAAGTCAGAAAAATGTTAAGAAATGACCAGTTATTATGTTGCTCCACCCAAGCTGGAGCATTCAGATCGATTGTTATTTCAGTTAACAGTCCCAAACCCCACTGCACTCCGTTTGTTATCAGTAAGATATGCCCTGCTTGGCACATATCTTACTGCAATCCTTTGATAACTAAATTTAAGAAGTAGAAAATGTAGGATTGTTCGTAAAGAAAGAGACCATTCAAAGGTGGCCCCTCCTCCTCATCTCAACCAACGAGAGATGTAGAGTGTGATTGAAATGAGGGAGCGCCGTTATTTAGAATCAAGTAGTGAATCAGAAAAATAAAACATTATTTTCTGGTTGTTGCGTTGTAAAGCACAAATAAGCACACCCACACTTCCGCCGCACAAGGCTGGATTTTGTATGAATGCAGCAGGAGGATGCTTCATCCTGCCTGTCTCCTCCAGTCTGCTGTGTGTGTGTGTGTGTGTGTGTGTGTGTGTGTGTGTGTGTGTGTGTATGTGTTTGTCCTTCTGCAGCCCTCACAGACAGAGAGCAAAGGAGAGAGACAGAGATTGCGATGTAATCTTTTGTTGTAATCACAATCTGTGCAGTGCACTAGCTTTGGGCAAATCACTGCTGACCAAAGGCTGAAGCCCAGAAACATCCTTTAAATTATGCACAAAATAAATGATAAAATAAGAAAATGCATGCAGCGAGACGAGTCTCTGCAGATACAGACACCACCACACACTTTTAGTAGATCATAAGTGATGATTTAGAGGGATTATTATCTTATGACTCTATATACTGGCTTTTTTCTGTTTTTTTGTAAGGAAAATCCTGCAGTATGTCTTTAAGAAATCCTTCTAAAATGTTTGTTAAAAACAATAAATGGCATGTAATGTACCCTCTTCTTCATTTTTTTTCTCCAACATACCAGGCTCAGAAGGGCCCTACTCCTTACACCATTGTCAATAAAACATGACATAAATGTCACATTATGAGATCAGTGGAGGGTGATAATATTGAAAACATTCTGATGGAAATTTCCAGCAGGCAATGCTCTGTAGAAGGTGCACTTTCATGCACTAGGGCAAAAGTCAATTCAACACCCTGCAGTGTTTCCATGAGATAAAAGCAACTGTTCCAAAGCAACTCGATTCTCAAAAGCCTCCAAAAAGTTGCCAACCAGGCAAAAACTCATGGCAACATAGGATATATCAAAATGTTACTATTATTACTAGGAGTGTAATATTCAAAATGACCCAACTTGATGAAACCATTTGAATCAAAGCTAGTGATGCTATGATGAAGCCACATACTGTATAATGCAAAAACACATTCATTAACCAACAGGGACATTAAAGACAGCTCGTACCTGCACTTGACTTCGATCAAGACAGAATATGTCGGCACAGCAGAGCAGGAACAGTTCAGTAAAGAATCGTAGTCAGTTGAGCAGGTGACGTTGCACAAAGACGTGACTGCAGCAGAAAAGAAAAGCACAGTCATAAAGTTATACAGGGTTGTACAAACTGTATATAATGAATTCAACATTTGTGCTCAACTAACATCTAACCCTTTAAATTGTTTGTATACTATGGAAATCTCACTGAAGTTAAAAAAAAAAAATTTTTTTAAAGAAAACTTGGCAATGGCCACACCATCAAGACAAACACACAACAATGTAAAAGAGTAAGTTATAACGTAAATTGAGCCTATTAAGTAGGGAGCTGGTTTTTCATTCATTCATCATTCAATTCATATCAATACAAGAACAAGAAACTGATTTGATAAGGAAACTTACCACCATGAACACATAACGTGAGAACATCCAGCAGCAACAATAAGGACAAAGTGTTCAGAGCCATGGGGACGACCCGCTGTTATCAGCCGCTGGTTAGACAGGAGGAAACCCAGCAGCTGAAACTAAATATAGACCAAGTCGGTTTTAATGTGTTTTGTGGTTAAAACAAACTAACAAACAAAAACAAAAACAAAAAATTTGAAAAAAAAAAAAGATCCAGCCTCCTCGCAGGATTTGCTGCTAAAGTGGTACCAAGGTTTGTTAATTAGTTAGTTTTCAAACAGACAAGGGCTCAAAAATCCATCTACAATCTCTTATGTGGTAAACATCCTCATCAGCATGGACCTCAACAATTAGATACATTTATGAAAGAGCATCAGCATTTACTAGTCAGAATTAAATGGTAATTAAATCCTCACAAATTATCCCTAAAAACCGGGTTAATAAGAATACTTCCGGGCAAATCTTCTGTTCTCATTTTAATATGATTAAAGAATCAGCCGTCTTACCTCTGTTGAATCTAAAATTCTGCCACTTGCTCAGTTAAGTTTACCAGAGTCACCAGAGCACTGACGCCTGTGTGAAAATCTTCAGTGGAACAATGTCAGGGCAACAGCGTCATCATCAGTGGCGTGACTAAGGATGTGGTTTCAGACCCTTAAGCGGCGTCTGTGTGGTGCCTCCCCACCACATCCACACTGCTGCTATGAATATGCAATAGTTAACCCGGGACGAAAAAAAGAGTCAACAGGAAACTGAAATTATTATCTACAAAATCATTTAGTCATTATATTTAAGACACCCAAGCAGAGAAAAAAAAATTTACATTTATTTATTTATTTATTTATTTTTATAGAGAACATGTATGAAATCCATTTTCAGTTAAGGAAATAACAGGAACATACACAGACTCTTTCCTAAATAATTTGTCTTTTGCTGGCTGATGCAAAATGTATTATTACAAAGCACCTCCTTGCGCGTATCATTTTTGACATTTACTCAAAACGCGACCAATACATGTTTCAGTACTGAAATGATTTGAAACACTGACACAAGAGATGCTTTTTGATACTTTTCAAAAGACCCTTATCACACACCTACATGTCTACAATAACAGTTTATTTGGGGTTTTCAACAGTTTCCAACAGACTGCGTCTTGTATGAAGCTAAATGAGTCACAATGTTGCTGTGGAGCCCCTCCGAGCTCACTCTTAATAATTAAATTATCTCAAAATGTCGTTAACTCAGAGCATTTTCAGCTACGCGCACACGCTCTCCAGCAGGAGATGAACCATAAGAATAAGTATAACGTTTCATCTAAATGTTAATACAGCACAATAACAGTTTTTTTTTTGTATACTGGGTGGGCCCTTGTGGTATTCAAATCACCAAGTAGGTGTGCAGACGTGTCTCACTTAATGTCACTGTATTAGTCAAAGCCAAATGTCATGCCATCACACAAAAACTACACAAACTTAACACCTGTAGCGCTTTGAACCACGTAGGGGATATGTGACAAAAGCACAAACTGAACAATAAATACTGCTGTTATAAAGCAAGCATTGCTCTTAAAGGAACCAGTGTGTAAGATTTCATGGTATCTAGTTGTGAGCTTGCAGAGTGCAAACTCCTCAGCTCACCCCCCGTTCCAAATGTGTACGAGAACTTGAAGTGATATGCCGGTAGGATGTAAACATGGCATCGATCTCGCGAGACTTCGTATATATCTTAATGGACGCACATGCAGAAGTCTCGCAAGATTGACGCCATGTTTACATGTTTACATGCTACCTGCTACATGCTACAGTTGACATTTCTGCTAAAAACATGGTGTAAATGGCGTCTTTTGCCATTAATTTTTAATGTTGCGGCTCGCGGACACTTGGATTACACCACACAAGCAGGGTGGAGACATTTTGTGTTTGTTTTGTGTGCTTTTTTAAACGTTTTATCCGTGGTCTCCGTTCACTGCCATTGTACTGGATGAGGCTGCTACCCTGTTTCTCCTAAAACTCCAGGATTGTTTTGTGAACTGAAGACCTTCACCCATCATCACATCGGCATAGTGGTGAGTACATACTGAATGGCTTATTCTCACAAAGTGGAATATCACTTTAAGGTGGCTGTGCAACTTGTGCAGCATGGGTTCCGCGGAAGAGGACCCACGTCCTCCGTAGATATTAACAACTCACACTAAGGCAACAGAAAGACGGCAATTCTTATTTTCTGGTTTTTATGCACTACTGAAAAAAACTTATGAATGCAATATCACATTTCTGCAGAGAAGTCCCTGTAAATCTTACAAACTGGACCTTTAAACCTGGGAGCAACTCTCTGCAGATACAGACCCCACCACACACTTCTGGTGGGTCATGAGTGACGATGGAAAGGGATTATGTTTCTGAATCTTTACTTTGTTCTTTCAGGAAAATCTTGAACATTATGCCTTCAACTCGTTTTCCGCCTGACAGTTCGAGCTTCTCAAATAGAGAACTGGCTGCTTCTTTCTAATGTTACATTTTAGTAAATTAAACATTTTTGGGTGTTGGACTGTTGTGTGGACATCTGTCAGTGTTACCTTAGAGTCAGTTTTTTTTCTTTTTCTACTAGCATTCTTCACCATTTTAACAATCGATTAGTCAAGAAAATAATCTGCAGATTATCAGCAGTTGCAGTCCTGGTGTGATGTAGCTGCTATTAGGATGGGTTAAATGAAAATTAATAAAGTAGAATCTAAAGTCATGCTGTAGTAGTGCATTACTTTGGAAGGTGCTGACAAAGGTGTGTCTGTCTGCGGTTTGTCTTTTATTATCCTGTAGCTCAGGAACAGGTTAGAGCCTAAGAGTCAAGCTCAGTGGTTTCAAACCAGGTTAATGGCTGAATTTTATGGTTGAAGGTAAATGCCCAAGATGTGCCTAAAGCATTCAGTCTAAATACAGCTGCTGTGTCCTGTACACACACTTTACTGCCACTAGAGGTCAGTGTTAGGAGGTTTAACCTGTGGCTGTATACAGTTCCTCTCATTGTTTTGATGCACTTCTGTGAACTATAGAATACACTGTAAATGCACTTCCTTAACTTGCAGCGGTTTCTGTTTTTCTGGGTTATTTTTCATTTTTAACATACCCACCACAGACGGCAGAAAGTATGGTTTTCACAGCATTTAAGGTGAGTGCAGACACAACATTCTCAGTTTTGTTCCCAAAGATGAGAAATAGGTTTCTCTTGTTTTGGCTCATTCTCTCTGTGAGAAAAAACACTGACATGTCAAACTTTTGGTGATAATCAGTATGAAGAGAGACACCAGGTTGGTTTATATATATATAAAAAAAGAGGAAACTGAAGGAGTACAAAATGCAGATGTGATGTGGAAAATTAAGTGGGAAAGATTTCCAGTGTTGTCACAGTGTCATATTTTACATATTTTATTTTCAGTTTTGCTTATTTCCACTAAATGACTGCAGATATGATGTGTTGTAAAAGAAGGCTGTCTGTCTTTGTTGTCTTCTGCCATCTTAAGTGAGGAGGTTTTTGTTACAGCATTTGCTCTTTTAGACACCAGAATGCAGTTTTGGTGATCGTATACAGTGAGAAAGAGAGAGTTATTAAGATATCTCTCACATTATGTGTGAAACAAACGCAATATTATATCATATCTGATTTGATTAACTGGAAAGAGTCAGATTTAATCCATTTTATGACAACATTTACCTCTGTTTTTTAATGACTGAAAGCTATAATATGTAACATTTCTACATTAAAGGGTCTAAAAATGCTAGACCTATGTTATATATTTTGTTATGTTGTGTACTTACATTGTTCCAAATGCTTCCGACAATGTTTAAACCCAGAGAAATCCATAATTTATTCAAGGAAATAGCGTGTTTTCCACTAGTCACGAGTTGCTATAACATCCTGGTAAAGAGTAAAGAAGGAAGCCCGTGAATGTTGACTAAACGTAACGTGAATAAAACTTAAATATCACCTCGTCCATGATCATGTTTTTTGCCCGAGTCACGTCAGATATATTTTACACGGCAATTATGATTATTTAACAATAAAGAAAACAACTCCCATGGTCCAATGCTACTTTGCAATGTCATCAAACTGTGAAAGACCCTATAGCAGCAGAAATGACATATTGTGTGTTGAAATATTCAACATTTAATATTAGATCATTTGCCTCTTTCGTCTCCATGGTGTGCTGTGTAACTTGTAAGCAAAGTTATTAAGTACAGAATAAAATAAGTATTAATTAAATAAAAATTTGAGCTCCTATTACTTTAAAACATGGTGGAAAAAAACAGTTGTGCGAGAGATAATCTACCTTTGTTGCTGTTATTCTGCGATCCTCTTCTCACACGTCTCCGATCTGATAAGGACGGTCACATGGCTGGTGACATCACTGGCATGTGAGTCCATACTGTTCACTCGAGGACAAGATTATGCTGAAGCACCACATGAAGTGCAAAGGTTGCAGAATTGCCACTTTTGCACTCTGCAGAGACTAAAGGAGGTGTAGCTGTTTCAAGACAGAGAGACAATGATGATTGTGAACAAAGAGGGAACTATGTCTTCATGTGAGGAGGAAGTAGATTCAGACCAGACTCAAATATCAGGCCAACAGCTTTTCTGGAGAAACTGGAGGTCAAACTATGAATGATTCCACCTCTGCTGTGTAGGTGAGGATATTACTCACAGGGGTGGGCGTTATGGGCCTAGATAATGCCATTCTGTGATAACAACATTCTTGACGATATGACCAAATACTGAAAAAATATTTCTGGTTTAGAACTCACAACAGCTGTTGAGCTCTACTTGCTGGTTTTCTGGCTCCTTGTACTCAATCGGTTGCTTCTGCTTAAAGTGATGGACTCAGTTTGTTGCATTGCCCCTTTTGTTGACACTATTTTTGTACTTCTTAAATATTACTATGCTTCACTGTACATCTGTTCTTTCGTAACCAAACCAGTTCTACACTACTGAAGTCGCTTCCCTTTTTGGAACCAACTCCTCCACCATGAAGCCAGCAGCAACGTTACTCTCACTTTCAGCCATGCTTATTGCTGTGTGTGTAACAGTGTGACATCACTCTGTCAACAAGTTGTAATACTGGCATGATCACAATCCGATTTTTATTTTTGATCATGAAAAAAAAAGATATATGATATGGCAGATCCCTAATTAGTCAATATGTTCAAATCTGCCAACTAAATACATTATTTTATTTATTCTACATAATTTCATTATTTTATGTTTGTATGTATGTACCTTATGTTTGCTTATTTGCTCAGTTTTGTATTTTCTTACTTATAGGCTTAATGCATATTGAGGTGAGATTTCCTTCTATAAACTTAAGATTTAAACTTAAATCTCACCTGCACAATCTGCTTCTTTCTTTTGTTGCTGTGTTTCTGCTGCTCGGATTTACAGTGCAGATAAATAGAAATAAAAGAATAATAAAAAAAATGAATGACAATCAATTAATCTTATTTTAAATGAGGGGTTTTGTGGACTACACCATGGCTTCTCAGAATCTGACAAGATAACACTTGGGGAAATCCTCTGGAATTTTGGGGTAAAAACGGTCCCCTAGACAATATCACTATTATCAATGGCATTCAAAATAGCCAGATGCTGTTGAAGAAATACTGTTGACTGACACACACATACATACACACTCACTCTCTCTCTCTCTCTCTCTCTCTCTCTCTCTCTCTCACACACACACACACACACACACACACACACACACACTTAATTTCAGTGACGGGAATATGCGGTAAAAACACAATACTATCCAAACATGTACTCACTGGGGAACTCCGTTGCCTTATTTCTTTCGTTTTCACATCGTGCTGCTCTCTCTGAGTCTGAATCTGTTCTAACCTGGTTCCTCCACAGGGACCTGTCTGAAACAGTAAAAAAAAAAACACCACTTCATTTTCACTTTGCTCCAACTTTAAATCCTCTTGCTGTCACTCCACTACAGTTGTTATCTCCACGTTTACAGCATTTAAAACGAAAGCCTCCTCCTTGTGTAACGTTATACAGTTGTAACTTAAACCTTATGGAGTCATTCACCTTTGATAAATAGCAGATAACAGCTAATCCTTAGCGACTTTTTCCCCCAGGATGGCGAAGGCACGTCCCGCCCAACTCTGCTTCTGATTGGCTAAACCAACCCAATCCAACGAAAGCAACGAGTACTAACCAATCAGAGTCAGAATAGGGCTGGTGTCATGATTGTGCTCTCCTGGGAAGGAAAATGGCTAACCGTTGACTCGCTAACTGTCTAACGGTTAGCTAGGTTAGTAAAATAACTATCAGCATTACACCCTTTTACACAACAAGTGGGATGTTGTCACTGATAACAGATGACATGTCACCTTTTGACGTTTTGCTTTCATTAACAAGAAATAAATTAAAAGTGAGAGGAGGCCCATTATAAACCCTACATTTACATTAGCAACACACTAAACTAACGCTAGCTGTACTTCTTGCTACATTAGCTGCTAGCTAACTGTGGAGGACTGTAGCTGCCAAAATAAAAAAAAATATGACTATAAATAAATTAGTATGCGTATGCCATTAAATGTCGCCAAAATAAATAAGGAAGAAAAATATAGGCATAAATCAATTTAAAAAGTGAGACTTATATTTTAGTTAATTTGCGTCTGTATTTATTTACCTTTGTATTCATTCCCCTACCTATTTACTTCCCCAATTTAATTTCTCCATCAAATGTAGCCCAGTTTCACCTAATTGGTGAAGAAACGTTTTCTTGTTTTGTACAGTAATCAGTGAGGCCCACCCCCAGCTACATCTGCTCCAGCCTGTATATTTTTTTCCCAATGTCTTGGGGTTTTTTGGTCTCATCTGTGGTCTAATAAACAGTAAATTGATCAAATTCAGCGTTCAAAATCGCTCCTTGACGTTATTTAGCGGGCTTACCTGATGATCCAGTGCCACTGGCCACAATGAGGAAAGCAAGGCATGTATAGTAGATCTCTGCACTCTGATGTCGATCAACCCAGTAGGTGAAAAGTCATGACAAACTTTTAATGACAGCCCCCTCATTTATATATCAGCAAGCAGAAATAAGTAAGGAAATGTAAAAACAAATGCAGATGTAAATACGTTTTGCAGAAATATCTTGGAGGAAATACTAAAACAAATACATAAATAAATTTGAAAGCAAATATTTTAACTTAAAAATAATAAATTAATACATAAAGTTGAAAATGAAATAGGCGAAGTAAATAAATAGGTGAATTAATACAAGGTAAAACACAATTATCAATTTATTTTCTAATTTTTAGAAACTAATTTATGCCTACTGTAGGCATTCTTAAGTATGATTTTGATATACATGTACTTTATTTGAGTTTTTCCATTCTATGCTACTTTATACTTCTACTCCATAACATTTTAGAGGGAAATGTTGTACTTATGATTATAGGAAGTTAAGCTGTACTGTTATGGCCTGTTGCTATGCTGAGGTAAAATGAAGAGACTGAAAATGGGTGCTACAAAAACTGCAACCCTGGCTTCAAACGGGAACTATTACTAAGACAAGTGCAGATTAGGAGCAGAATATTTTTGGCAGCCATGTTGAAAATCAAGTGGTTGACAGTAAACCGAGTGGAACTGCTAGCACCAAACAGTGCAAAACAGTAAGGTGCCAACTGGAGAGCTCAGTATTTTGTGAGATGGTACATGATGTAAGAAAGTTTGAAAAATACTGTCCAAAATAATATAATACTGTGAAAGAAGCAATTCTGCATAATGAGTACATTTACTTTTGATACTTTAAAGTACAGTTTGCTGATAATATTTCTGCTTTTCTTTTCAGTTTTAGACCATGGTATTTCTACTTTTACTTAAGTAAAGGATCTGAGTACTCCTTCCATCTCTTAAAATAACTAGGTAGGCTACATATGCAGAGAAATTGGACAGATAATAATACAAAATATAGTAAATAATATAATGTATTATACATATTGTATAAAAGTATAAAAAGTATAAAAGTATAAAAAGTCAAAAAGCTCCTAATACATGTTTTCTCCACAGTATGTGGAGTAGTCAGGCCTAGAACAATAAAGATACTTACAGTTTGAGGCTGGTCACACTGGAAGCACTGCAGTGTTCCCCCAGACTGAAGCTCTTGATGCTGAGACTCGAAGTCAATCGAGGAACTGATCCTCTACAGAGGATGTAGTTAAAAAGTTGACCTTTCTCTCAATTTAAAATGAATTAACCCTTTGTGACGCAGAGTGTGAAGAAGCAGCACAAAGTGCAATGCCACCCAAACACACAGCGCATCCGTTTAATGAGAAAACCTGCATCTGCATCTGCAAATGTGTCGTGAGTGACCGTGGAACATAAACACTGTGAAATAAGCAGTTTCACCTCTGGTACTTTACATTTTAGTCTTCTACAGCCTTTCTCTTTTGTTGACCCTTTTAATTCAGTGAAGAATTTGAATAGCCTGGGCTACTTATTTCTACTCAAACGGAAAGATGACACACAAATGTATCGCCTCTCCTTTCATATAGCAAGCAATGTCCTTGACAAAGGCAATAAACCCAACCAGTTCCAGAGAAGCTACTTGAAAAGAAACTACAATGTCAGAAAAACTGTGTAAAAAAAAAAAAGCACTGGTACTTTTTGATGAGATCAAAACAAGAAAAAGAAGAAATAACTCCACACTAATACAACCCCCCTCACATACAATGAACAGCATAGGACATAAGAGTGTATTTCTCTCACTTTATTAGTAAGTTTACTGTGAGAGACAAAGGTTGTCAGTGCTGCAGTATGTTGCACATCTAACATGCTTGACTTCTCTTCTCATCCATTATCAGATGTTGAATACTACACTACATTTAACAGTTTTTAGTAAACTGCCAGTATACCTGCATGTCACAAAAAAGTCTAATAAAAAGTAGTAAAATATGCATTTCAAGCATTTGAATGGTTTTTGTGACACTAAATACAAACCAGAGTTTATCGTATAATAATACATTACATTCACTATCTAGCACACTATCTTTATACCTTTTGATACCTTTGTGGTTTGAGAAGTTTTATTCAAAATAGGTATCTGTAGCATTACAAATTCCCCAGAAATCTGAAGCTTTAATCTCTAAAAAAAAAAAACAAAGATAAAATCATGTTTTTATTAGTCATGGATGCTCACGTGTCATCTGCATGAAAAGTCTTCTGTAGTGTTGAAAAAAAAATACAGAACAAAATGCAAATGTGTCAACTTGTGTGAGGCTGCAGTGCAGAGCATCTCAGCATGGAGCAGTGGAGGACTTTCTCCACTGGAGGGCAGTATAGATAGTTTTGCTTCATGTAAAGCAAAACGTCTGTGCATTTGGGCAGCCTTGTGGGTCCTGATCATGACTGTTTGTACACATGAGAGTGGACTTACTTTGTATTGTGCATCAGTCTTTATTGACCTTGTACCAGTCGCTGAACGAGTGTCACCAGGATCCTTTAGTTTTGCTTTAATTGACACATACAGTGAGCTGTAGAACACAATGCAGTGCAAAAAGGAGCTTTCAATAACAGGAAACCTAACACACGTTTGACTGAGTATTGTGAGTATTGTTACATTATTGAAATATTACTTAACTACAAGTACTGATGTTAAAAAATACTGAAGTAAAAGTACAAAGTATTCTCAAAAACTTCTAAACTAGAGTTCTTTTTAACCGTTGATGTTAATACATTATCAGTAGCAGGCATTCAGTCTGAATGGATTTCTCTTTTTGTTTTGTTTTGTCTGTCATTGTTTTTACTGGCCTGTTTCCAATCAGAGAGCCTTATTGGCTAGAAAAATTAGAGATGAAAGGTCTGGATATTAATTCAAATTATAATCTAGGTGTACTCAGTCAGTAACAAATTATGATTTTACAAGTGGTTAAGCAGATTACAAAGTATAATGCTTAAATAAGAGTAAAATTACACTTTAAAAATACACATAAACGCATAAAAAAACGAAATATACTTTAATTATAGTAATTCAAGTGTTTGCAATTAGTTTACCCCTCCTAGTAATATGCCAATCTCTGTCAAAAAAAGCTTTTCCCTTCATGTTTGTCTTTGCGTTATTTACTTATTTTACTTTTCTTAATGAGCCCAACATGTCTTTGTTGTACCTTTACATAAGATTTATAATATCATATACTACATGTGTCCAGTTGGGGGATTCCCTGCACTCCGCCATCTGCACTGTGACACCTTCATTGCAATATGTCTCACATGAAAATAAAAAATCCAAATTGCAGTTTTTCTCATTCGCTTTGGCTCAGTTGTTGGACGAAAATTATTTTTCAGAAAACGGTAAGTTAAAATCTCTAAACAATTAATTTGCTTTCACACTAGATTTGAATTTCTCATTTATTCCAGCAAATTGCATGTTTTGGCACATGTACAAAAAGTTAATGTAACTGTCTACAGTTTGTACAATAACACTTTGGACGTGGCTTGTTGAACAAAACTGATGATTTGACTCTGAGTGAAACTGTCAAACTCTCCACAGCTTCTAAACGTTCTTTCATAGTTTGAGTCATCGTGTGCAAAATGATCCATTCAATGAAAAATGGATCAAAATCTGTCAGATAGACATGCATATTCAATAAATATCTATGACATGGTTTGTGATGTCTGCTGTTTTTTTTTTACATGAATGTCATTTTATGGCAAATTTTAATTACTGTATGACTTCACATGATAAATCAAAGGTGAATCGTCTGTTTACAGTTCATGTACCACATTGCAACATAAATAAAAGTAACGTGTACATAAAAATACTTTTTATGTGTACTTCAGTATTGTACAGTATTGACTTTTCTTGGTAAACTTTTAAATACTGTTGACATCTGAATTTCGAAAGCTCAGTGTGACGCACAATAGCATTCAGCTGGATGAAACTGACATTCTTTTACAATACGGGAAGCAGTCAGTGTCAAAAGTAAAGTAGAACAAAACAGATTTGCATATAAGAAACATTTCCACTGTTGACTGCCAAGGTAAAGAAAAAAAACATCTAAACTTTCTATGCAGCACAGCTCACGACAAAACAACTTTTCATTTTGGTGAAACTGATCAATTTACTGACACAAAAACAAAGTTTTGAAGCATGGATGAAACCTTTTCATTTTCCTGTAAAAAGACATACATTTCAGGTTAGCTAATGTTAGTAAAACACTAGCGAACTAGCTAGTTAACGATTGATGAAGAATAGCTAGCTAGTTAACTAGTGTTTTGCTAACTTAAACATCTTTTAACCATATACAAAATGTTGTTTTCCTTTCAGCTTCTTCTTTTAGACTTCTTTTTTAGAGCACATAGCATATGTAGGTCCAGGAAACAGGAAAGGAGGAAGTTGACTAAGGTAGCAAGCTTGCTCAGCTGTTGTGGGAGCACAGAGTGAAAAGGGGGCAGGATTTAATAAGGGTCATTTGCACTTACAGTTTAGAGAATGCTAAGTGTAGGTTAAAAAAAAAAAGAACCAAAGTGATTGAGAAAAATGTTTTTTTGTTTTTATTTTGCTTTTAAATTTTAGAAATGTGATAATAATAGACTGTTCAGTTATTCCAGTACTCCACACTGTGTGGCACCTACTTGTTAACTTCTGTAGAACAAGAGAACAGAAAAAAAGACAGTTACAACATGTATGCTTGTGACCTTTTGCCAGTTTTTGTCATATCTCAGAGGGTGCTCCTGCGGGGACAGTGTGTGTGTGTGTGTGTGTGTGTGTGTGTGTGTGTGTATTGGTGTGTTGGGGGTGGGGGGACGTTGCTCTTTCTAGCAGAGGTGGCTGAGCCAGCTCTCCTCAGGTTGAGAAGGGGTTTTATCCCTCTCGAGGACTGCAGGCTCTCGTCGAGTTGTTCTGTGAAGTGACCCGCACACTGAAGCAAAGTGGTTGAGGTGTCTTTACCGTGAGGGTGGCGAGGGCGGTGGTGCGGTCACATGCTTCAGAGGTGGTGGTGGTGGTGGTGATGGTGGGGGTGAAGCAGTTGACTGTGTGTGTGTGTGTAGGGGGGTAGGTATTTGGGCTGTAGTGGGTAGATATGCAGTCTTGCAGCTGTGCGTGTGCTTGTCCATGTCTGAGTGAATAAGGGGAGGAAGGGGCAGCGAGAGGGAGAGGGGCGATTCAGGTTCAGAAGTGTTGAAGCATAAAATCTCCCTCTCTCTTTTTCTCTTTCTCTGTCTCTCGGCCTATCTCCCCCCTCTGTTGCCGGGCCAGACGCAAAGCAACAGCAATTTGTGCGATTTCACAGCTCACCGGATCCCTAAAACTCTGACAGCCTTGTGCTGAGGTGGGGGGTAATGAGGGAGGGGAGGGAGAGATGGAGCGGCGGAGGCGATGAATGCAGGAGTGACAGTGGAAATTGAAGATGGACAGATTGGAGGATGAGCAGGAGAGATGAGGAGCTGATGGCTGATAAGATGGAGAGGATGCTTCAGGACGGAGTGGGTCTCAGACCTCCACGGCATCTGGGCACTTTGTTCTGATCAACACAAGAAACAAAAGGATGTTTAACATATTTTGACTCCATGTGCTTCTGACACCTTAAAGGGACGTTCATGTGCATGTGAATTAGTCGCGTCTATCTTTGATTAAGGAACTGCAGCATTTACAGGCTTTCATGTGACCAAAACTAAAACATATCATCAAATCCAAATTTGTGCAGAGTATTGGCACACTCCTTTCAAGCAACTCACAACAAGAGCAGGCTCAGACAGTATCTTCCGACTCTTGGCATGTTTTAAACAGCTTCTGCACTCCAATATGTGATTCAGAGTCCCTCCATTTAAACGCAACAGGCTGAACAGTTCTTTTGTACATCAGTCTATCCTGTTGCTAAACCAAAATCAACATGCTGCTAACAGATCTGAATCCAGAGGATATAAAATCATAGGCAGTGTTTATTTGTGAGTTTGTGGAAAGTGTGTACGGTATGTTTAATCTGAGCGTAATCTCTTGAACGGAGCAGCCCGAGGATGCAAAATTAATTTCTGTCTATTCTGTCAATAAAGGTTTGTCATATTGTATTGTTTTGCATTGCATTTTTTAAACAAAGCATATCAAACATAATTAATCTGTGTACAAAAAACCTACAGATATTGATAGAAAAGCATGCTACTTGCTAGCTGTTAGGCTAACTCACCATTAAATCAGATCTAATGCAGGGTTAAAATGACTAAAAACAAACTTTAACAAGTAATTGGTAGTTTGAACACAGCGTTCCCTCTTTTGCCTGAGGTAGGCCTTTTGCCTCATTTCCACTGCACGGTGCAGGTCGATTCAACTCGCTTGGAACCGTTCTTTTTTTTGTTTTTTTATTGGCAAAAGTTGGATAGCAAGGATAGCACCTAGTACTTGTTTTTGTATCACCGCGAGGATTGAATTGAGCTAAGCTGATACTAAAAGGTGGAGTGGAAACACTGCAGACCACGAACTGTTCAGAGAGAATTGTCACTAGATTTGTTGCACGAAACAGAGTCATTTCATCATTTGTGCTCTGGTATATAATTTCCCAAACCCTCCTGTTGTTTTCCTGCAGTCTTTTGCATTGCTGCCGTCAGCCTTTTCTGAAACACAGATTCCTTGCTGTGACAAACAGCCACATGCATGTTTGTCGCGTTGAAGATGATGCCACGGCAGTTCAACATCACTGTCGCGATCAGCTACAAATCCTGATCTACACTGAGGGGGCACTATCTGCTGAGGCTGCTCTCTCATTGCCGACTAAAAACGTTGTGAGACGTTTTAGACAAACATGTTTTTATCAATTTGTTTGGCACAAAGAAATCCACTCTGGTGCTGTTTCAGGGCGTCGTTGCAACACAGACCTTTTCTCTTGTAAAACACGTCACTTGTTGATGCACTGCTGTTAACTGTGCTGTACTGCTATTAGCTAGTGAGCTCAATTAGCAGCTATTAGTTGATCGTGACTTTTGCTGTTAGCATTAAAAAAGTGGCTCACTTTGTGCCCATTATAAAATATATATTTTAAAGGCTCATTACTATGTGTTTGGAATTGTAGTCTCTTGGCCCTGGAACTCAAAACATTTCCCTCATTTTTTGTACTAAATATTTAAATAATTAAATTAATATCATAAGCATGTGACAACTAGTCAACTCATGGTTTAAACTAACTTCTGGACGAGGAAAATCTTAAGTTGGGGCAGTGAAAAGTTAAGTCAAGAAAAGTGTACAAAAAGTGAGCAGAGTTGGGCCGAACCGAGCCAAGTTGAGCTGAACTATGCAGTGGAAACAAGGCTTTAGTGGCCATGGAAAGCTGTTTGTGTCTCTCATATGTTGCCATTACATTTGTGCCACAGAGCTGAGAATTTATGTTTCTGAAAAGCACATAAGGTTGTTTAACAATTCAATGCTTTTCTGAATATATCTCCAGAAAAAAGGAAACATTATTGTCCATGACACCAAGAAAAAAAAAAAAATCCTAATTTAAGACCAATTTAAGATTTTCAAGCCAGAAATGACATATCGCCTTGTTTTCTTTGTACAACACAAGTCAAATATAACTGATAACAAACTTTGTGACACATCCCACTTTAGGCTGCCATCACTGTTTTGATGAGGAAATAGAAGCTCAACTTTAGAAATGTTTTATTGTGCAGTACACAGAGTTTTTTTTTTTTTAACCAAATGGTCTGAACGGTATTTGAGGATTTTGTTAATATGTTAAATGTCCAGTAAATAAGAATTTAAAACAACAGAAAAAACAAGATAGCAAAGTAGACAATCTAAGAGATTAGGCTGGAACTTTAAAGCCTGATAATCAGAATAAATTGCCACTTTGTTTTTTACTTAATTATTTTCCTTATTTGAATCCACAGGTCTGGGACCAGATTAGGATTTAGACATTTTTAAGTAATTGTGTAACTGTGACACGTTGTCTCATCTCTGATATGGAAACTTTTTTATACAACAGGTGTAGGAGAGCCGATGCTACCTTGAATCTCATCTTCTTGAGAAAACACTGAAGCCAAAGCCCACCAAAGAAGGCACTAATACAGAAAATAATTATCTAAACACCTAATCTCACATTTGGATTATTCTCAGATCTGTGAGGGTCTTTACTGATTGAAAGTAATCTTGGATTGTGCCCCCTAGAGTGATTTAATCCATTCATTGTCCATCGTGCCCCTCTTAGCCTTAAATGACGCTCAGATTGGGTGGCCATTATTTTGACCACGACATGACTTATAGCCCTAAAACAGGGTCACAACCTCAAAGGACCACCACCAACCTCAGAGGACCTCTTAGTAATCTCCATATAAAGTGTTTATTTCCTATTTTTATTGAAATGTGCGATTCAAAATCTCACGCTCTGTGTCTTTGCCGGTGCCTCTTGACCTTGGTTTCCTATTTGAAAGCACACTGGAACCAAAGGGCAGCAGAGTATTGAGTGTGACAGGCTCATTTCCATGCTAAGGTCACTCGGAAATCGGACCACGCTCGGCGTCAAAGGACAGCCGATACCATGAGTGAGCCCCTCTCAGGACCAGAGGCAAGACAGAGGGACCGAGAAAGAGAAAGAAAGATGTCCTGCAGAGGAGATGAGATACCAGAGATACCAATTCAAAGAGCGGGTGAGTGCTCTTGTGATAAGAAATGTCACCTGAGTGCTTTGTTTTGGTTGTGGGGTCAAGAGAGAGTTCGAGGAGGAGTGGGGTGTGTGTGTGTGTGTGCTGGTGATTGGTGGGTGTGTGGAGGGGGATCAGGACATCTGCGCAGGCTTTGAAGAGGTCAGCCACGGGACAGGAACCATTCTTAATCCCCCCAGCTGGGCCTGCAAGAGAGGATTTGGACCTCTGCTCGTCCTCCGCCCCCACCCACAACAGTAGCTAATTGAGCTCCAGTCCTCTGATCGCAGCACTTCCATGTAAAGCCCCGCATGCTTTCACAGGACTCAGGAGTCTGACCAGGAAATCCCTTTTACTGTCTACCTGCTATCATCACCGATACCTGCCATGGGATTATCCACATCCTCTAACACATGCATGCATGTGTATGCCTTTTGTTAGCTAAATAGAGCACCATGCACCACCTCAGAATATATTTGACTCTCCAAGTACCACCATTATGACCAACATTAAAATACAGTGTTCTCACAGAAGGCAGGTTTAAGTCCCCTCCAACTGAATCCAAATTTAAGGTAACTTAAGTCATATCTCATTTTATTTTGTGCTGTTTGGTGCTAACAGGTGCAGTGGATGCTTCAGTGGGTGCTTCTTAAGTCGCCACCAGCACTTGTGTATGTGTGTATTCTCCTCCTGAAATGCACTTCTCTTCGTAATACTGCCATGTTGGAGCCACGATTGCAGCGTTTTTGAACCATTCATTTTCGGTATCCATTTTACCACTGCTTACTGTTTTTCCACCCACAACTACCGGTAATCATGGATGACACAAGTTTACATGCGTTACCGTGACGATATAGCAGGCTGATATTGAAACAAAAATACAGAGAAGGCAAAATTTATTCTAAATTACCTTTAAATAATCTCATTTCATGTATTTGCATCCAAAGTGTTTGCTTTTAAATTAATGTATTTCATTTAAAAGAAAAATATGTCTGCCGTTCCTCCAAGTAACACTAGAGGGAGCTTGTGCACCACCAGGGATACATATACCACAATTTGAGAATCTAGGAGTTCTGGTAAACATCAATGTCATTTTGAATAATAATAGAGACGTCCTATGACTAACAGTGGTACTGCTCCGTTTCATTCGTATCTGTAAGCTTTTAGAAGAAGCGCACAAATACGGAGAAGATATACACAGACGACAGAGTACAGACGGCTCCATAACGTTAAGCATAAATTAGCCTTAAGAGTCTGTGGCTGTGCTAGCAGAAGTGTGAAGCTGTTCCAAGGCACGGCACCATGAGCTGGAAGCTAACGTCAATGCTAACATGACAATGACAAATGTTAACATGATTTATATTGCTTTCACCATCTTAGTTTTGCACATGAGCATGATATGTTTGGCTAATTGTTAAGATATTTCATTCAAAACCACAAACTTAAACTTCATGGTGGTGGTCAACAATCATTAGGTTTCATCGTCTGGGAACCATAAATATCTGTTCAAAGTTTTGTGCAAATCCATCCTTTAGGCTGGATGTTGAGATATTTCACTGGATAAGTGAAAACTTTGACGTTCTGGTGGCCCCTAGATGAAAGTCAAAGGATCACCAGTGTTATTAGGATTCATCCTCTGGGGCCCATGAATTGTTCTTCACAGTGTTAATGGCAATCCATCCAATTGATCTTGAGATAGTTCAGTCTTGACCAAAGCAGTGGCCATCCTGGAGGTACTGTATGTCACTAGTGTGGCTAAACATGTTGATTTCAAGCATCACTGACATAATAGTGACACACAGCAATTTAAATATGTCAGAAATGGTGAAAACAGAGTTTGTTTTTTACTGATGCACATGTATTTTTAATATTATAGGCAGTAAATTGTTTTCATTAGATTTCTGTTCTGGGCATCAGTTATATTTTGGCCATGACAAGATGCAGAGAGGCTACTGGCCTTGAGCTCGAGCTGCATCGCCCCACTCAACATATTTCTCCCTGATCAGTGACCCTCCCCCTAGTAAATGACATTACCATACAGGCTTTGGGGGGGTCAAGTGAAGGTTCTCGCCCTGATCAGCCAACTGGAAAACTCACAGTTTCAGAGGTCATGGATAAGCTGCCCTATTGGGTGATTGGTCAGACAAATCAAATTAGCACCCCCTGGTGATCCCCTCTTAAACCGCCACCCATGAAGAATGAGATCAGGTGGCTGCACATTTAATTTGATTTGTGTTTTCTGATCTGTGGATATGTAGAGATGTTAACAATTAAAGATACCTTACAGTTCCTGTATCACTCAGGTGTAAATGCTGTGGGGTGCCCACTAGTATAGCAAGTAAAGTTCTGGTGTGCTTTTACACTTTTGTCATTACGTGGACGATGATTAATTTGTACCAGTGTCATGATGAGGTGATGATGACAATGAAGAAGACGACATCCAGTTCAGTTCAGTGTTATTTGTACAGAGCCAAATCATAAGAAAATCATCTCAGGGTACTTTTCGAATAGAGCGGTTCTAAGGGTGGCTTTAACAAAGAGGAAAGTCTCAAGCTTACTCTTAAATGTTGAGAGGTTTTCTGCCTCCTGAACCAATCTGGGAGCTGATTCCACCGGAAAGGAGCTTGATAGGTAGCTGGTAGCTGCTCAGAGATTCTACTGGCCTTTTCCACTGGCCCTTTTGGCTGTGTTGAGCCACACCGTACCATGCCAAATCGTCTTCAGTTAAAAGAATGCAGACCCCTGCCATGTTGGGCTGATGGGCCGGGTCAAACTGAACCAAACCAGCTCTGTGTGTGGAAAAGGGCTACAGGAACCACAAGTAACTCTGCACTCTGAGAACAGAGAATAAGCAGATCTGATAGTAGATCTGATAGTGGCCTTTTTATAATGATTGGAGAGAAAGAGAGGGGAGGAAATATAGCAACAACTGTAACTGGCCAGACTCAAACTTTGTAGTTACATGGGCAGCTTCTTAAGCCTGATATACAGCATGCGATTTTAGAAAAGATGACCAGTGGTTCCAAAACGGTGGTTCTACGTCGCACCATCTCACAATGTGGTAGCTGCTATGACTTATATAACTATTAACCAACCAATAGGAGTGCATGAACATACGTGTATGTATGCTATTTTTGCATACTACAAATACTTCACATTACTTTGAGCTCTCTTTTCAAAATAGGTGTCCCAAGTTGTTTTCTTTCCCTCAGCATGACAGGGTCCACATTAATTTCCTCCTTATATTTTGGGGGATTTTTTTCCCACAGGCACAAACACCACTATTACGAGGACTCTATTCTTCCTGAGCTTCACTCTAGCAGCACAGATGATGACATTTTCTTGTATAATTTGACTGCATTGTAGCCTACGATTCAGTAGTTGAGGTCATCGCACATATATTAAAGTTGATGTTGTACCCTGGATTATTGGATCCATTATTGCAGTGTGACTTGCAGTAAACTTATAAGGCTGCTGAAATCTCACAGTCTTAAATCACAAGGCCACCAGGACTGGAGGTATCACAGGGTCATCAAAGTCAGTAAATGGTAGCTGCTCATGGCAGGCTAAGTGTCTCTGTACACCTGCAGATATACTATAGAAGGCCACATACAAGGGCTTTCTGTGCGGAGTTACCACCCACAGTCCAAAGACAGCAAATTAGATCAACTAGTGAGTCTAAATTGTCAGCCTCTCTGTCTTTATGTGTCAGTATCATGTCGCTATTTATGTCCAATGCCAACATTCTCTGCGTAAGCAAGATGTAGTGTGCCCTCATGCCCCATCACATACCTGCAATTAGCTTTTGCAGGCTCCTATTCCAAGCTCCTTCTAACCCCGAACAGGATAACGGGGCTGAACAATGAAAGATGTTTTGTTTATTTTTCTCTATCTGTCTTTGAGTATGCATTTGTGCATTAAGTTAAGAAGGATTTTGCGTGTTTGACCAAGCCAAACCACAATCTGCCAACCCTGCCAAATTGTTTTCAAGGAGAATGAAATGACTCTGACTGTCAACAACATGTGCCGATGGTTAATTTGTGAGAGAAGGTGAAATGAGTGGTTGGTAAATACGTTTTTGCTTTGTCATTGTACACAGAGCAAAGCGACAGCATAACATACTGTAAACTTCACAAACTGAGTCCCTAAATCACCACAAACCACAAAACCAACTGAGATGGAAGCAGAAAAGAGTAATAGAGCCTGAGCACACAGGACACTTGCTTGTTTACTTCTGGTTGTTTTTTTGTTTTTTTACCACCAACAGGCTCAGATTGTCATTCTAAGTGTCTGATAACATTGTAGAAAGGCAGAGAGAGCTACAGTGAGATGCTTCATCTTGATTCATCTTTCCACTGTTCCAACAATCACCAACTCTAATTTGGTAAAAAAAAAATAAATAAAGCCTTATAATCCACAGCGTGAAGGAGCACAGAGCATGCAGGGCAGGTGATGCCGGTGTGACTGTCGTGCACCGATTTATACCTGAACTATAGGAAGACGCACACTTTTACGTCCTCTGACCGTATGAAAATCTGATGTTTCGCATCACAGATGTCCAAGAAAAGTGTTAAAAAAGCAGGAGTCGTATTGGTAAAACACACTCATGTAGGCTGATAGAGGAATTTAGTGTATAATAAAAAAAAACAGAATGAACAATCGGATATTTTTTGGCCAAATCTGATTCAGCTGAAAAAACCTTAAGGCGGGGACAGCCTTAGATCAAAGCTGCTGTAGTTCTTTATGGTATAAAGCTCAATCATATAAGAGGATACTGACCATGACCTGCTCCATGTGCACCTCATTTAGATAAATGCATGCAAACAATGCGTGTTTCCAATCTCTATTTAATTTGTGTGTAAGCACCAATTCATAGGACAGTGATGTTGGCACTCAGCTCAACCCACTATCTTTGTGATTTCATTTTTATCCCCTTCCACAACTTTGACCTTGCCCGCCACCAGCATTTGGTAAGCAATGATTTATCTGCCAAATAAATGTGTTGGCACCACTGGAATGTGTTTAAGGTGTGGGGTCACTCGCTAGGTCAAAAATGGCGGCTCATAAATTGAAGCCAAGCATGACTTAAGAAGGTGAGCGAGGAGATGGTGATTTTGAGGGAAAAGGTTTCCGAATGAAAAATTAGATGACTTTTAAAAAAAAAAGTAAAACAATCAAGAGAAGAATATGATGCAATTTTGAGATGCATAAAAGCAAGACACATAAGGCGCCATCATTGGACACCTTACCTTGAGTGAGATCCAGCACTAAGATGGTATATCAGTCATTCTGACAGTGTGAGGTTAGAGGGCTCATTTAAGAAGTGAAGGCCAGTGTCCCTCTCAGTGATGTGAGATCATGAAGCTTTAGTTGCAGCTCACCTGCCTGGAAAATCTACTTACCTGCCTCTCATTCAAACTTATAAGTCTTGTTGAGGCTAGTGTGCGCCGTCTATTGTGACATTGAGTGTCACTGAGTAGAATGATGAGTGGCTGCCGTCTCTGAACAGACTGTTTGTGAAACTTTGTTTGAAACTAGAATTCTTCATCTCAGGTCAGTCTTTCAGCAGTAACAGTTCTCAGCTATCATGATTTTTACACCTTTTATACCTTTTACCGGTGTTATTTGCTCAATGTGCAACTCTACTCACAGAGTCGTTGCAAGGACGTAGTTGCAATGTTACTTGTGTGACAGGTGACATTGTAGCGATGTACTACGGGAGAGTCTTGTCACCAGCTCGTTATTTGAAGCGTTAAAGGAATGTTATCCCAAAGTTTCCACCACTTTTTGTGACATTTTTTGGCGATGTTGCAGCAACAGCGTTACAAAAAACTGTAGGAAATGTCATGCAGAGGATGTTGAACCTTTATTAGCCAAAAACAAATTCCTGCCCACCCCACAATTATTATCAGTTATTAAAAATAACTGGGTAAGCAACTACGGTTGGTCCAATTAGAGCCACAGTTTAGCCTGTAAAATCGTATTTTCTGGTTTGCTGGACTGTTTTTTTTTTTGCAGAATTGAAAGTTAATATTTCTGATCACATCTGTTGTTGATGATCATTTCTGTTCTTGGTAAACAGCCATTCAAACTAGGGAATAACGTGCAAGGAGACATTAAGACAGAATCAGGCATTGTCACAGATAGTTACAGTGGGGCACGTGTGGGTGTTTATTTGTGCTTAGGACATAACCACTGTGAAACAATCAGGAAATAATGTTTTGCTTTCTCGCTACCAGCGTTTCCTCTCCCTATTCAGTGTCGACCTTGCAAGATCACAGCTGTAAAAATAGACACAAACCAAAGGAAGAATCTTGATGTTGATATTTTGGAGCATAAACTCCAAGCTAGACACAGATGTCAAAGCTGGTTACACAAAATAAACCAAGCAAGGAATATCAGTGTCAGGTCTATAAAGTCCACCTGGATAGCGCGATATTTAGAGATGTAGAATAGAGATATTTCAAGCTGACTGTGAAGCAGACTGATCGCTGGATTGCCATTGGCCACAGCAGTGTGACATCAGGTTGAGTTTCTCCAAAAGTCTCAACTTTTCCTTTACTGCTACTACAGTTTTTCTCTCTTTTGCAGCAAAGGCAATGCCCACATTCAAAAAGAATGAGATGACTTGTGTCTTTGCTGGAATTCCTGATTCTGTCTGATGTAGCACCGCTGAAATGCGAATGAGTGAACATCAAATCATTCTAGTTTCACACAATGAAGATGTCCTAACCTGCTCTATGCGTCAGCGAACAGCCTAAGCAGCAATGTCGCCTTTTTGAAAAACCACTTGCCCTTGCTCATACTTGCTTCACCTCCAACCTGTTTTCTTTGGTCAAAATTGATACTGATGCCCTTACTGTTTCTGTTTCCCTTCCAGTCATCAATATGGACAACAAGAGCAAAATTTACGAGCCGTTGTGAGTTATACTTAAATGAACTGCCTTGCAGCTACATGGAAACAAGGCTGACTTAATAAAATTACATTAGCTGTCAATAAATAACTAACTTGCTAATTTGCAGAGGGAGAACTCACTCACTCACTCAGTGGTGCCATTGTGACATCACTCATAATATATTTGGACAATTTTTCGTGCTCCATCTGCTCAAGCTTGTTCACTCACTGTATGTGAGGAAGCGGCGTTAGGCCGCATTCAGAGTGCCTTTAGCTTTTGTGCTGTTTAATAATTTCCAGTGGGGAAACAACTCAGACAGCAAACAAGACAGACACTGCATTCACAGTACACAACAAATAGATAAATAACAGTGTAAAAAGCCATTTGAGACATGATTAGCAGCTGAAAGGTGCGATGGATGTAAACCATAAAGAGTGTTCATTAAAAAAATCTGACCGCTGCTGGAACAAAAGATCCTCTTAAGTCGTTCTTAAGAACACTGAGGCATCACTAGTTGCTCACTGAATGAACTTTTTTAGGGGCTGATTTTGGTCTGATCGCTGCACAGGGTCTGTCCCAGGTCCTGATTCACCCTGTTAGTGTTTGGTCTACATGACATGTCACTAAGTCACATGTGTCACATGTTAGTGGTCACTGTCTGTTGAGCTATTACAAAAAAGGACAAGACTGCTGCTTTTACAATTAAGAAGTTCAG
>JAJHUR010090900.1:0-17010 GCA_027495735.1 Lutjanus campechanus
GACAGGGGAGGGTCTTCAAGCTCCGGTTTACTGCTAGCAGTAGCCATCATGCGCACGGGCTGCACGTGTAGCTGCACGTGTAGCTGCACATGTTAGCGGCGGAACGTAAACACACGCAACTTCTGGCCCGTGAGCCAAAAAAAAAAAAAATTCCGGCCCGTGAACTCACCCGTGCACAGCCCTGTACCGAACCGAACGTCGCGTACCGAAACGGTTCAATACAAATACATGTATTGTTACACCCCTAGTACAAATGCAAAAATGATTATTTCCATTAGCCGTGTTACATATCGCAATCACAATTTCAGTCAAAATAATCACAACACAACTTTCTTACCAAATGGTGCAGCCCTAATTTTGGTTATTTGCCTGAAATAAGGTCTTAACACAAGCTTATGAGTTTTTCACATTTTGTTACATGATGCAGAATATGTCAGTAAATACACCACTCATGAATTTTGAAGGTTTTGCGTGTCTTATAGAAGGCTGTTGCTCACAAATGGCTAAATGAGACTACAGTGGTTGTTGTGGACATTCATCACGCCACCACTAGTCACTTAGTTGGGATGACGCTGAGTCGTGTTATCACGGTGTAGTTAATTTCTAGCTTTTAAATTCTGCCGATTGCATTTACGCTTCAAAAATCTTTGAAATTTGTGAGGATTACCAATCAGTATTTTAAACTTTTGGTTGCCAATGGAAAAATTCCATTGGCTTTTTGTGGAGGGATTCGGAGCGATACTGAGCTCCGAGTTGGTCTATCAAAATACCTCGTCCGTACAGTACTCCATAGGCCTCTGTTTTCATCTGGGAATAAAATTTGAATGCTGTCATATTGACAACTATTTATTTTGTTTATCACTCAATCCTTTTTTCATTGATTTTCTGTATTCATTAGTTTTGTAAATTTAAATCTCTGTAAATCCTAGAGAAATGACAAAAAAGGCTCTAAGTGAAAAATAGTCAACTTGCTTAATGAAAAAGAAAATAATAATATATTATCAAACAAGAAAATGTAATCTCAGCAATTAGTAATAATCAAAATTGAAATCAATGGTTAAACACATGAAAATAAGTGAGATCACATTTAAAAGAGACATTCCCACCCATGTTTCTCAGAGTTCAAGTGTGAAAAACATAAGGATGTTAGACCCAGTGCCTAGAGCAAGCAGCAGCATGTGCGTGTGTGTGCGTGTGGATATGTGTGTGACTTTGTAATGGGCTGAACACATGTTGGTGGATCGCAGCAGAGGAAGCCTGTCCCACTGTAGGGAAGCAACTGAGGTGTGAGCAGTGTGACAATGGCACAAAGTGACAGACAGACTGAGGCGAATACTAGGGCAGTGGGTGGAATGTGTCGACAGTGTTGTGTATCTGTTTGTGTGCGCGAGGACACATGGTTGTGTACATTTCTGTACTGCACATATGTAGCCTACAAGGTTGTCTGTTGTGCAGTCAAGAAGAGTGAACGTTGAGGTGTTTCTCACATGCCTGTCTCTATTTCAGCTTCTGTTTAAGGCCCTCTGTACTCCCTGCTGTTTCCACACTGACAGACTACATACTGACAGTGCCTACCCTCACTGCATCCTAACAGAGAGGAGGGAGATTGTGAGGAAGACAAGGGGGGAGACACAGGAAAAGAGACATCAACTAGTGGAGAGGGATTAGCCGCAGAGAGAAGATGGAGATCGAAAGGTAGAGCGTATGTGAATGGAAAAGAGGAAAAACAGGAATAGAAAAAAGGTGAAGGGAAAAAGATTTCATGATTGAAGTGTGAGAGATAAAAAGACAAGGATGACTCACAGCTGTGAGGTAATGGATGAAGCTATGAGAATCTTCTTGCTCCTAACCTGTTGGAGATTCATCATCGCGAAAAGCAGGTCAGATGAGCACAAGGAACGCCACACGGCACATTTGCTGCACTGTTACTCATGCACAGCGCTCACCCCTCTCCACAGCCATGCATTTTTTAGTCAGTGAGCTCATCTCCCCAAAAAGTACCAGGAACCGGAATTGCTCTCACTTCTCCTCTGACATTCGTTACTGGGTTTTTGATTGCATAAGCTGTCACCCAGAACACTTCATCCCCTTTTACTTGTTTTGTTTGACTTCTGCAAAAGGTTGCTGGTGTTGTTATTTCTCCACTGTTTATGTGTGGTATCAGTCTAACACACTAATTCTGTCACTTTATGAAAGTGTGTAATTAAGCGGCTCGGTCAGCCTCTTGTAAATGTCATCTGCTCAGTCCTCTGAACTGTAGACTTTGATGTAATTAATTCCAGCCTGAGATAACCTCCATCAGCCAGCTTGCTGTAAGTAAGGGTTGGAGTTCACCTTTTGAAAATGTGCCCCCTTTTCCATAAAGGGTATTTGGATAAATCCAGTTTTATGTATGATGTGCACAGTAATTTCAATAACAGCAAGTGAGTTAGTAATTTAAATAACATGTTTTTTCCAACTTTCAGAGACTTTAGATAGAATATATTACAGTCAAATACAATTAGCTTTGTTTTTGCTGGTTTAAACTTTAAATTTAGGCGAGCAGTCACTGATTTATGACTAAGGGTAGATATCATGAAGATTTTATTAATACTACTACTCTTACCGATAGTACTTATTGATCCAGTACTACTAAATAATTCCTTTTGTAAATGAATTATTGAAAAAAAACATTCACAACAGCATGAGAGCAGCAACAGTAATTTTTACATCACTATATAAACTCAATAATATCTCACTGAAAAAAGAATGTACAGTGTCAGTAAAATAAATCAAAAATCTGACATCAAAATACTGAGTGAAGTTTAGAAAGAATGAAGAAGACAGACATCAGTCACTGTCAGTTATTCCTCGTATCCTCCTTCCTCCTCCCTCTGCTGCTGATGTGATTCACAGCCTGCAGGTACCGCTGGTAGAGGGAGGGCCTGGTCTGTCTCAGCCAGCAGTGAGGATACAGGAATTTGCCAAATTTTAAGATGCGTAAACTAAATGGTTTGACCACATACAGACAGCTTTAGTTTGTAACAATTTGCTATTAGCTGAGCTAGTGCCTGTGCTTGTGTAAAACATAGAGCCGGTGGATTAGAGACTGCAAAATATGCCTTTCTACATGTTTACATGCATGTTAAACAGGTGTATTGATAACGTATTGGTTTTTTACTCGTTTGCACATACAGTAATGAACATAATAGAAACTCGGCTAATGTTTGAGTTATTCACTTCACCTGGTTCACTTCACTGTCTCCGTGGGTGGCCTCTCTGCTGTTAGCTGACTTTTCGTTCGCTCCTAAAGAGTGTGTGTGTCCGTGCACACGTGTGTTTGTGTTTTTCACTCAGCTCAGCCCTGACACACAGAGAGCAGGGCGGAGGCTGCAACGTGATAGTAAATAAAAGTGTTTTTAATGTCTTAGCTTTAACGCTTTAGTCCTGGGGCCTGTTTAATACCGGGTTCTGGTACCCATCCCTATTTTTGATTAGTTTGATCATAACAATGAGCCCCTTGAGGGTTTTTAGGACCTCCTTGCATGTTTCCCTTCGTATTTTTTTTTTCTTCTTATTTTCAAGTTCTTATATCAGTACTTGTCAATTTTTACGGTATATGTATTGTTGACTTTTTAACATGTGCTAAATAAACAAAAACAAAAACAATAATTACTTAATCTTTTGGGATTTTCCTTATGTTAGAAGATAGAATCATAGTGGAAATATTCTCCTTTGGCTAGTGTTTGATTTAGCTAGTGGTATTGCAAAAGGGAAATAGTCATTGGAGAATGTATACACTGTAAAGGCTTTCCCATATTAGCAATCCACAGGCTTCTCATATTCAATCAGCTGCCATTGATTTTGCCAGCTAAAATGAAAACTGTCATTGGTGGATTTTATTGGCTGTTGCTCTGTGAGTTGACCAAACTGTGAAATTAGAATCTTTGTTGTTTTCTATTAAATGTGCTCTAATTTCTGGACCATTCATGTCTGAACCTCATTTCTACCTCTTCCATTTACCCGCTTTCTCTCTTGCTCCATCTGTCTTGCCCTCCCTAAACAGCAAATTTTTATCCTTCTCTCTCAGCCGCTATCTCTCATCAGGATTAGCCTCCTTTGCTTGTTAGCTTGCTAGCTCTTTTTCTCCCCCACTCCCACGTTTGTCTCTCTCTACAATCCCTGTTTTGTGTGGATTAGTGCCCGTATTGTCCTTGGATTAGGGCGTCATTGTTTCTGAGCTGGGATGAGGCAGGAACGTGCTTCTGAATATGTGTATGAGTCTGTGTGTGTACAGTATGTTCAAATGTAAATCAGTGTTTGAGACTAAGGTTATGAATCTCTCTTTGTAAACAGTTTTTTTCTTTACAACATGCGAGCAGCAGTAAGTATAATGCTTTGTAGTGCTCGATGGAAACCTCAGTGACTTATGCGCTCTTTACTTGTTCATCTAATTGGCATTTGTCTTCTTCACTGCCAAGTGTCGATGCAAGAGTATGTGCTAGGTGTCAGCAATATGGTTGAAGAAGCTTGGAACTTGGAGCGAATTAGTGTCCACTTATGCCTGGGTAATTGAAGGCCAGAATGGCAGTGAGGGAAACACTTTAGGGTGTGAGGAAGGTGAGATGTGCTGGGATTGTCATGTTTTCATGTCATGTTCCATCAATCATCAGAGACCGAGAGACAGACAGAAGGGGAGAGTGGGTATAAAACTATTAAAGGAGGTATGTGTATCGATTGCATGGCAGGGGTTCTGTGTTAGCTCGGTGTGACAGAGACACTCAGCAGGTGGGAGGCAGAGAGGGTCTGCGGATATGCTGTGACTATCGAGATGCACAATAAATTCCAGGCAATACCATATCAGACTTCTCATCTATTGTTTGTGACAGTATGGTATTTACTGGCTTATTTACTCTCTTCTCTCGCAGGTAAATTGGTGTGACAGTTTATTGATCCAGAAAATGTTCAGCTGTTAGAGTTAAAAAGTTATTCAGAAAGACAGTATATAATCATCCCGTCTTTTGTGTTGGGTATGTGGTGCAGTCTTCTGGTTCCCCTCAATTGCTTCTTCCCAATTAGTTTGATTGGAATTAAACTTTTTAACAGCGTAAAGTGTATTTACTGAAGACTTCTGTATGGGCCACTTCAATAAACCCACATTTATCATTAAGCAGCTATGTAATCTAATACATCATTAAGATTGCTTTGCATGCATGTGACCATCCATGATGAAATACCCAGCCACGGTTATGAACAGTAACCAGTATATTCTTTCTCATTGCTTTAATTGTTATCAACCAAGCGGCTCCTTCTTGGCTGCTGTGTTTAATCATTTCTCCGTTTACTAGGCTGCTCGATTGCGCTGCAATTCATCAGGCCGGGCTTATCGATCAGCCTTTGCCAATTCCCTCCACTCATCCCTTTCAGACTGTATCGACTGTTGAGTATTCACTTGTTAGCCACCTAAATGTTAAAGGTCAAATTTAAAGTCTAGTACGTTTTTGAGAAGTAATGACTGTATTCAAAGCTACCAAGAGTTTTAGTGTAGAATTTCTGAGGATATTGTTAAATCTGTCAGTGTGCAAATGTAATTGAATTACCATGACTGTTGATGGACACATGTTTGAAGTCATTATTACTGCCTAGATATAGGATTGCTGATTGTTCTGTATTGGACTATGAATAATTCAGTACACTGTGATGAATCACAGGGCTGAATCTTTACAAATGGCATGCACAGACACATAAACAGGACAAAATATGTGGCCAAACATAGAGACACACAAGCATTGCATAATATGATTCCTCAACACAATCACATGGGTCAGCTGTGTTTGTACTGCCTCTTCTGTCCTTTATAGAGAATCAATGTTTGCTGGACTCAGTTGCATTTCCACTGTTTTGACGCCGACAGCAGAGACACAGCCCAGGTCATTTAATGTTGATTTACTGGAGGGAAGAGAGACAACCGGGAGGCATCAGAGAGAAATCAACCTTCCTCCGAAGACGTCTCGGCAGTCGACAAATATCTTCACAAGTCACAAAGAAACTGGGTTTTTACCTGATTTGTGTATATCCTTGTGTTGATTTTGTCGCTGATGAGTGTGTCTCACTGTCTGCCTCTGTGTGTGCCTGACAAGCTCTTGTTCAAGCTCATGGTGCAGACGCGCTATCACTGACGCGTAAAGTAAAGGCACACCTGTTTGTTTTTGTGTTTGTCTCTTACCCATCATTTGGCATTGCTACGTGCTCTATTTGAGGCCTTAATTCACAGTTGCTATTCAGTGTAATGAGGCAAAGACTGGGAACAAGCTGAGGTGTTGTGTCAAAGGGAAGATTTTTGGGGCGAGCCATCTTTGCAAGAGTGGGTGGAGAGTGTAATTGGCATCTTTTGTGTGAGTCAAGAGTGGAATTCTGCTTTGTTGAATTTATACTCTGTATGCACGGGTGTGTGGCCCCTGAACAATGTGTTTTGAGTGACAATGAGGTGATCACATGGTTTATTTATGGGCTTTACTTGGATCACCTCCAAATGCTACTTTATTTAGCTGCAGCACTGAGCACAGAGCTTCCTTTACACATTCCCAGAATGGCATGTGTATGGATTTTCACCAGTATTCATGTTTCATTGGATATTGCTGGTGCTGAATAATGCATTTGATCATGATCTTTCCTTCTAGACCAAATGTATTGGTGTCTGTGACTGTCTTCCTTAAGTTGAAAGAAAATATAAAGGATGAAGCAAACATTGACTGTACAGTGACACATCCCCAGGGAACTATACCCCTGCAGTAGGTCTGGAATCAAAAGAAAAGACTAGCTTGGGGAATACAGGGTGGGATTTTAAGGGGTAAGCAGTAATACAAGGAAACCTCCTTTCACATCAAGTCACCCTGATTCTTTGGGGGCTGGGGGGACTAGAGGAAGAAAAGAAGCACTGCAGAGTATGTAGATAAGATGATTACATAATATGCATCTTATAGAAAATGCCTGAAGTGAAGTATGTTATAAAATGAGGTGACATATGCAAATGTTAGTGAGGAATGGGAGGTTAAATTGATTATCATATTGTGATGATACTAGTGAGTCAGAGGTGAAGAAATCTATAATGAGCTCAACAGAGCACCAGCAATTAAATGAATTTTATGATTGCATGACTCATTCCATATAACTACAGTTATAATAATTGGCCAGATTTAACTTATTAGAGTATTACAAAAGATCTAAATGTGGTTCACTTCATTATGCTTGCAGGGTTGATGTGAAAAGCTGCTCTAGACATGCAACAGATGATTTAAACTAAATTGCAGGTAAAACAGTCCAATTATATTAGAAATGCTCTCAGAAATGATGCTAAAATCAACAAATTGTTTGTTAGTGGTCTTTCACTGCTTGTGATTCATTTATGTTATTTCCTCATGTGGTTGCAAAGGCAACCAGAGCTCCTACTCTATTAAAAATAAACTGTAATGCATTGCCAGCTGTCATACAGGCAGATCAGGCACTTGGTCTAAAAAAATTGCGAGCATAAGAAATAAGGATGACAGAATGATTTAACTGGTGAAGCGGAGCGTACAGACTAAAGGCAGTGCTGTGAGTTAGTGTTGAGCCAAAAACAGAACTGCATAGAGTAAAGAGGTTTCAGTTGCCCACAAGATACTCGCTCCATGGGACTGAAATACTTCTAGTGACATTTTGACCATGAATGTCTTTATCAGACTGAGCCGTTGTATTCCTCTTCTGTCATTCTGTGAGTTGAAATCACCTTAAGTCATGCCTTTTTGTAGCCAAAAATAATTTGATGTATGAAATGATGTATTGTAGTTGTAATAGTTATTTTTATCATTAAGATAAAGAAAAAAAGGTCTGCAGGGAAATGCTTCTTGTAGCTGACTGGTGGGGCAAATTGTTGTCTGTGTTTGATTGGCTGCAGCTGGCAGTTGGAGGAGTACGGTGGTGTTGTGTTGACGCTGTAGCCTGTATGATGCGCAGACAGCATGTTGGTAGTGGTGTTGTACTGTAGAGTAAGGACCAATGTCAGGCAGTAATATGTTACTCAGTAATATGTTACTGTAATATTATTAGTTTACTCAGTAATATGAAATGTAAGTGATTACTGTTTTCAAAGCAGTAATAATATTACAGTTACTAATCCAAGTAACTCTTAGTTACTGAGTTACTTTTTGAATTTTGTAGGCTCTTATGTTGATGTGTATGTACGGCAGATCAGGGCAGGTCACGTCATCTCATTTTACCCCAGTAAATGTTTGTTTGGTCGCTCATTCAACAAGTTACGTTGCAGGACAAGGCGCGTGTGCATGTTTGCAAGTTAGACAACTTAGCGGGAAATCTAATGCAGTAGTTATTCAGAGTCTGTGTCTCTTTTCTCAGGCAGCAGGCTTCTGTCTGGCTCAGTGTGACCGTCTGCTCTGCCTATGTTAGAATGCTAGTGTTCGTCTATTTATGCAAGATTTGATTGGCTGTATTGAAATAATGTCTGAACCTGTGTTGATGGATACTGGAACAGTATTCTGATGAATTAATGTAACAGTTGGAGGTGCTATTATGAATAGAATAATTTCACATATAAATTTATAACATTTGGTTTCTGTTTTTCTTTTCCTCAAAGGAGAACATAAGTGATTTACAAAGCAGATATATATACTATAGCAGGCAAAAAAACAAACAAACAATGATTGCAATGAAATGCAAGCAATGAATAATAAAACCTTTGCATCATATTGCATACCATTTTTATCTGCCCTGTCATTTTATAACATAGCATAAATTGTTATGATATGCCATACTGAAGTTTTACATCACTCATATAGCAATTCCATAACAAAAAATGTTATTAACCAGTAGAGATGATAAACTGTCTTTGCTGGCATATGCACATGTGGAAGTTGTTTGTATTTACACAGTGCCATAGTCTGTAACTGGTCACACAGGCCTGGCCTGTAAAATTGATGTTGGGCCTCACTGGCTTTGTTGTACTGATCTGTATTTCCCTCAGGTTAAGACTTTATTTGTGGTGGTTGGTCCCATGGATGGTGGACAAATAAGGGGCCGCAAACCACATTGAGCATCGGGAGTTGATGCCATTTTTCAGCAAAATGGCACACAAATCAAGAGTAAAGTAATGACTGCATTATCCAGTCCATTCTGGAAGACAGATCATTCAATCTGCACTTTTAGCTGCATTTTTGGCTTCACAAACCTGTTTGTAAAATTTTGTTGTAATTGCCAGTGTTTGGCGGACTCTGGATTTGGCATTTTAGTGACTGAGTATGTCACCTACTTTCTACTGATTTATCTGTCAAGTTAGCAATAATATGAAACCAACATGGTCTTTTGCTTCATTGTGATAATTATGTCTGAAATGCTATTCCATTTTGTGTCTGTACTATTTGTACATCACAGTACACACCATGTAATGGAAACTGTAAATTATCATTTGTCAATATCAACCTCATAAAACATCAGTACCTCACAGGTGGATATGCTTTTGATGTCAGTGTCAGTGGTGGATCAAAGAGATATTTTTTTCTCCCAAGTTTCAAGTGTAGGATTCCCTTGCCTTTCACAACAGCAGACGATAATGGAGAGAGTGACAGAGAGACAGAGACAGCAAAAGAAAGAGAGGGATAGAGAGAGAGATTTAGAGGAAAAGACAAGATTAAATAAAGGTATTGATTAATCTTTTCAATGCACCTTTGCTTCATCAAGCCATCACTGCTCTATTCTCTGCACAAAGCAGATAACTAAACTGATGGAAAACTAAGGTGAATTGAAGGAGACATAGTTAATGGGATGTCAGTCTGAAATGGTATTTGACCCGTTGACCTGACAAGGTGAGGGATGTTTCTATACAATTGTCTAGAAGATACTTATTGATCTCATATGCATGCTGTCTTTAGAATAAACATTCTAGCACAGGTTGCAAGACAACCTGGATAGTATAGAGTGTGTGGTCAAGAGGGTTACACATGTTGAAGAATTTCCAGGTTTACAGCACTCTAAGAAAACAGGTGCGTTTGTTTTCTCATATTCCCCACAAACCTGCATGTTTACACACCGACACTTCCCCTTCCACAAAGTCCTCTCTGGTGGGCCTTTACTGTTTCCAAGGCAACCTGCAGAGCGGGGGAGAGAGGATTGTTGGAGGGGAGTACAAGGCAAGACAAAATGCAGGAATTAAAAAAAGCAGGTAGAAGGCCTCTAGTTTATGCCCCAACAGCTGGATGCAACAATGGTCATGTTGGTTTGAGTGTCTGCACAGGTCAGATTGACATTAAATTGGGTATAGATGTTAATTTTCCCCAGAGAATGAATACTAATGCTTTTGGTGACCCTGACCATTCCTTTAGCATCACTCAAGTGAAAATGATTATATCCAAATAATAAGCGAAACGTTAACTTGTATTTCCTTGCTACACTGTTAATATGAAGTTACTTTGTCTGTAATAACGTGTTTGACAGACTTTTTTATTTGATCTATTTGTCATTGTATTGTAGATGCCTGTAATGTACAGCATTACGCAAAATCTGCTATAACAGTACACCACCATTATCACGGACGATGCACTATAATGGTAGGGCATCACCAGCCATGAGCTGACCCTCTGGGAAGTTGACAGCTATTAAGTAAACCAGTGCTCTTAGCACTTACTCGTAATCTTGTTGATTTTAGATAAATGTGACTGCATGCACCTGTATACTTGAGTTTGCAGGTGTGACCACCGGATTTCTGTGATTTTTGTTTGAAAGAGTAATGTCAGTGGAGAGATAAGCCAGAAAAGCCAGCGGGATTTAGAAGCTGCAAGCCAGACAGAGTCAAGGCTGTACACAGATGTGTTGATCTCTCTTCCCAGCTCCCCCCAGCCCTGTCTCTCATCTTTCTTCTGGCTTTCCTTGAGGTCCCTTATGCTCCCCAATCCCTCTTAGTTTAGTCTCATATATAGTGAATGGCTACTGAATGGCACATTATTCCGTTTTGCAGACATTGTCGGCAGCCATCAATTCTGTATGAGCTCTTTCACACCTCAGCGCCTCCCACACAGCAACTGGCCCTTTTACTGCACCTGCTGTTGTGTGCGTGGGAAATGAGGATGTGTAGAGTCCATTCCAGTCTTTATCTGTTTGCATTTGTGTGTGTGTGTGTGTGTGTGTTTGATTGTGTGTAGAGAGGTTCAAACCCTCATTCTCACTCCAGAATTTCGCTTGTTGTCAAGTTGGACAAGCTTTATTCAAAGCTAAGCTTAAAATCAGACAGGGATTTTCAAAGCTAGATCTCTAACCCCAAACCATTAAAGCAGCATCTTGGAGCATTAACCATTACTAACACACACAGGTACACAAACGCCTTTACACACACATAAACAGTCAAATGTGATAACGTGCTGCAACTTTGATAAGGGTTTTCCCCTGCCTATCTAAATCTTAGGTGGCTGGGCTAAGTGTTTGTTTCTACTGCCTCAAGATCTGAACAGGCATTACAGGGAAGTAGTGCTGCAGAGAACACAACACAGTAATTAACTTAGAAATTGTGATAAAAATATGATAAGGTAAATTTAGCACATGACAGTCTTGGGACGATAGTATTCCATGTATTGGAGCTCTTATCCTCTCTCCACCATCTAAAAGGAGTTGTGTACAAAGTAGCATACCAGTGAACTGGTATGCTACTTTGTGGTTAAATATGGACAGACACACTGTGACAACAATGAGGTGCAGGAAGACCACAATTCCCCATGCACACAAACATATGTTCTCTCTTTCAGCCCCACTCAGGCAGAAGCAGTGTCATGCTACAGACTTTATCCAGAGAGGATGCTACATGTTGCGCATCATGTACATCATCTGAGGTCATCTACTTACCTACAGTGTCAGTATAGTCATATTTTATTGTTTTATTTAGCCTACCATTAATCATTAAATGTATTTGATTGACTTCTATTTCTATTTAAAAACAACTGACCTGACCAAGACCTGGTAGGTCTAAGTACACCTATATACACACACACACACACACATATGTATGTGTATATATTACAGTTACAGTTTTTTGACAGAATGACATCATACTGTTACAAACAGCAACAACAAGCATGGCTGAAAGCAAAAGTAACATTGCTACAGAGTGCAGAGTGGAGGAGTTGGTTCCATTAAGGGAGCGACTTCAGTAGTGTGGATGTGGTTTGGTTACAAAGCACAACTGTAACAGTGAAAGGGGGCAATAAAACAAACTAATTTCATCATCTCAAGCAGAAGCCCCCGGTTCAGTGGGAGGATAACCACAAATCCTGTGAGGAGAGCTCAACAGCTATTGTGACTACTTGTGCATAAAGCAAAAACTATTCTTCTGTATTTTGTCATATCGTCAAGAATATCATTATAGCAACTTACCCTGAATGTTGTGATATTATTGAAGGGCCATATCACCCACCCAACCCAGTCCATAAGGACTTCGACTTGGGAACTAAAAGGGTCGCCTGCACAGACCAAAGTATGAAGTGCGGACTGGTAGCTGGAGAGGTGCCAGTTAAGCTCCTGGGCACTGCTGATGTGCCTTTGAGCAAGCCACCAAACCCCTAACTGCTCAGGGTGCCTGAATATATGTATATATATGTGTGTGCTCTGACATCTCTCTGATGCATGTCCATAGGTCCTGTTTGTGCATGTGTGTGTATTTCGGGCCTGTGTATGTATGAAAAATTGCAACACAGTGAAAACAATGTAATTTATAAAGAATTTTTAAAATATTCAGTGTAGTGCATGAACATGTAATGATGAGTTGCACATCCAGGCCAGTTGTGCACACACTCATACTTACTGTAGGATGCTATCTATTTGTTGGACAGACACGGAGAGTTAAATTTTGCATTCCTCAGCCTCTCTAACCAGAAGTGATGGGAGTTGCCAGCTTTTGTCCAGCGCATGTGTAGGGAACAGGAGGCATTGATTGAATTGCTGCTTGACAAAGCAGAAACTGCTTATTGAGCTAATGCACCTACGTGTTGGGATCGATCTCGCAATGTCACTTCCAAATGCATAGCAGAAAGACGAAGAGAAAGGGAAGAGGCACAGGAAGAGGAATGAAAAGTGGGAGGGAATCAGAAAGAAAGATGGATAAAGTGAGGTGAGCTGTATTGAGATGAATACAAAGGTGGGTACATAAATACCTACAGAGGGTTGAAAGCAAACATTCAAATCTGAACTGAGTTGGGTTCCGGCAACTCATACTGAATTGTGAGTCACTGTAGGGTCATTGTGTATTTTGGTGTCCTGCTTTCTTTTGCTGGAAACTAATTCAGAGCCAGGTGCTGCAGAATGTAGCTCCTTCCTACTGATGACGGTGCTGTTTCTCCCAACATCCCTGCAATTGTTTATTCCTTACCATCTGGCTATCTGGATCTTTGGCTTTGTTCAGGCTGCAGGCAAATATAACTTGTTTCTCAAAACAGATCTTCAAGACTGTCTGCACCGTTATTTGCAAGTGATCAACAACCTATCTGCATGGGTTGATGTTGGCCTCAGTAACTTTGTGCTAGGGTTGGGGGGGTGGATGAACATATCGACTTTTGCCATCGCTGCTTATTTTTTTAGGCAATTTTATTGGGTGATTTATGTCCTTTTATTTTGATTATTTAATCGTCTGCATGAGTGACAGCCTCTGCTCTGTGCCACTCTCTAATTCAGCGGCACAGTACACACCCACTGGTCAGAGGAGTGAGAGGAAACGGTTTGTAAAGCCCTAATATTTTCACATCAAACTTGGATTTATGGATTTGTTTTGACCAAAACCGGAGTTGATGATTATTCTAACAGTGGAAAGACTGACCAAGACAGTTTTATTTTATTTTTGTCTGTTCAGTATGCATGAAGTGTGCTTTACAGAGTCAACAAGGCAATCAAAGCTCATCTTAGTTTGGTAAAAGAGAGAAACTTAAATTGAGAAGGTGTTTAGTTGTATTTTTCTGTTTAATCAGGAAAATGGGTGTGAGAATATTTAGGCCTACTTTCTTGACATTTTGTGAGTTTGTTTTTTTTATTAGAGGTATACGGAATACAACGCAGCAAATGTAATGTAGCAAACTCATGACTAGCACACATCTCGCAGCTTCTATGCACATACCTGTGAATATATTGGCTATTGTAGGTTGCTGGGCTGACGGTGGCTAGCTGTGAGACTTTAACATATCACCCAACCCTACTATGTACGCTGGTGATGCATTTCAAACCACCAAATTTGCATTAATTGCTTTTTTGCTGTCCAGGCTTTCTAAAATCAATCTTGATACAATCTGGATGTGCCAAAAAATGGATTTGGGCAGGCAATTCTCATCTTCCTTTCTCTCTCGTACTTCAGAATATGAGTTTTAATAACTATCCCACTCAGTTATCCACCCTTTCACCTTTTGTAAATACTTTTCCTCCTGTGTTACGCTGTCAGTCATGCATCTTCTGAAGCTGGCAGAGAGAGTGATGTTAGATCAACTGTATTGAGACAGCTTTGTTTCCCCAACTGTACTCTTCACATGTTTTCTGTTTTTGTCTTAAATACTTCTCTTTCTTGCCCTTTTCCTAACCTCGGCATATTCCTTCTGACTTACTTCAGGGACGTCAGGTTCTTCCTTCAACTTGTCTTTCTAACTTAAGATGCACATTAAACCAGTCTGCTCTTTTTCTATCCCTTTCCTATCTCACTATATCCATCTATTAAAAATGGAAACACTTCTTTAGACGAAGCTTACTACAAAGTGCTAAGAAATTCATGATCTCTTTATTTTACAGCATAAGCTTTTTTAAGAACCATTTTGTGACAAATGGGTTTTACAGTATGCATGGGTATGTACCTGTGCCCCTTTCCTGAGCAAGAGAGGATGACAAATTGAGGAACAGGCTTGAAGACTCCCAGGAAGAGAGAGCATCAGTCTTATTAGGGTCAAAGGTCATCCCACAGGAGATGCGCTTCATACCATCTCCTTCTCCACTGTCCTTTGTCCTAGTCACCAGGAATGAGAGGGTATGAAGAGAAAAGGGAAAGAATACAGGAATGAAAGCAGGTGATGTAAGGGACGGATGGCGTGATGGATGGCGGGGCTACTTGCTCTCAGCGTGTATGTGCTTGTGCACACTTGAGTGTGTTCGTGTGCTTCTACTGTTAGCCAGTGAAGAGGAATGCATTGATGGACGAGGAGCATCCTTTGCCGTTTCAGCAGTGGAAGTGCTTAAAGCATCCGGGCCCCAGGGATGGGCCATGTCACAGTCTCCCATCCTTGTGACTTATGGACCTGCCATGACATACACCCAAGGGCTGCTGTAGTGGGCTTGGGCATGGGGGGTTGGGATGTAACAGTCCACGTGATGACAGAAGCCGGACCTCCTGGAAGGAACGCACCTCTCAGTTTTAAAACAGGAACTACTAAGTGCTGCTAAGATTTCCCACGAAGGCTGTAATGCTTCGAGAATAATTTGTGAAATAATTCTGATGTATGAAAGTGGGTGCAGGAAAGGAAATTAATGGAGACTAATGTGAAGTCGTCTCACAAATATTTAAAATTGTTTTCTCATTATTGCTCTCAAGCTCTCCTTGGTGTGTGTGTTTTCGTTCTCTTCATCACCCTTTTTCATACTCTCTACATGTTTAGGATTTAGCCTGCAGGAATAAATGGAAGAGATTGTGATTAATGAGTTTAAAGCACAAAGTGCAAGAAAAGGCTGGTTGTTTTTTATACACCGCTGCCATGGTGTCCTGATTTTGGCTATATAGATACTCAGCAAGGTTCTCCTTCTTTATTATACATAAAGAGAGACATTAACTTTGCATAAATTGTATTTTTGTCTCCTACAAAATTCTACCATTATCACATCAGTTTTGGAGGGAGAATAATTGTGTCTGAACAAAGCAGGGAAAAAAACAGCTTTATTTAAATTTTTTTGTGTGTTTTGCAATATGAGTGCACTGAGCTCAATGCATTATATCAAATGCTGTCAATGTTTTTTATTCCTGATGTTTATTGGTGACAGATAAATTTACACTGTGGGAAAAAAAGGGAATATAGATTCTCAGGCAGGTTTAAAAAAAGTATTTGCCACTTCACTGCTCCAGGCATAGCCCTGTTCTGGGGATTTCACCAGTAATGGCACTTTTAGACTTAATTTACTACCCAAACTAATAACCTGAAATGGAGAGTGTGATGAGAAAATCACTTACACACACACACTGCACACACACACACACATTTACAGCACATACATGCCCAATACTCGGTGACAGTGCTGTGCCCTCAATCAGTTCTAATGTAATGAAATCAGTCATCCTGTTCATCTCTCCCGCGCTCTTTCTCTATGACACACACACACACACACACACACACACACACACACACACACTTTTTCCCTGTCATTGTCACAGCTTTGCATACACCTTGCATACAGCATATGTCCTCCATGTCTCTTTTTAAACCCCCAAAATAGGCTGTTCTCACAGTGGACATTTTGCACTTGTCATTGCAGGAAAAGCACAGGTGTAACTAATAACATTAATCATGGCTCCACTCCATTTAGATGTGCCAGTAATCCATGCCAGTAAGCCAACACGTACAATATTAGGGCCCAGGCACTGGCACATCAAAATAGAATGCAGCCAGTGTTCATGTTTCCCATGCCTTACCCCAGCTCTATCTTTTCTTTTTTTTTTTCCAGCTGACCCTGCCCCCCCCAATCTCTAAAATGTTGCTCAGACGCAAACTTTTGTGACACAACAGCTGTGTTCATCCAGTCTTACATGGTCACGGCCACAGGGGTGAAAGCAGTTACCTGCATGCCACCAGGGCCCCCTGTGGCCATGCTGCAGCGCTGAAGCCCCAGTCCCAGCGGCTAATATGCTAATCACACAGAGTTCTTATGTATATGCTAATCTGGTAGTGATGGAGGGGAGGCTGTAATAAGTTGGCCTTGGCTGGTCAAAATAAAGGCTATGGCACAGTGGAGCCTGAAAGTGACAAGTCAGTCTGCCATCAGAGT
>JAJHUR010090903.1:583-10602 GCA_027495735.1 Lutjanus campechanus
AGGCCTTGGTCGCTGTCGAAACCACAAGGTACATAATGACAAGTCACAACAATTCAGCCAAACACCGCAGAGCGGGAGCGTCTGTGGACACAGTGCATCGGTCTATGATTCACACGAGACGTCATTGCGAAAGTATCGGCATGCACATGCCAATTGTCTCAGAGTGACCTCTCTCCTGCTTTCGCATTGTCTCCCTATGCTTCTTTACTGTGCAGAAACACTTAGGTTCTCTATAAAGTCAGCCATGCCCGAGGACTTAAAGTATTTTAGTGGCAGAGGAGGTTTTCAGATCCTTTATGTGGATCAGTGCCACATAATTTACTTGCTGATACCAATACCAGCATTTCACTCTGTATCAGATACCGATGCTGATACAGGTATCCATGTTGGAACAACCCTAAATCAAAGTACTAATACCACACTGTAAAATACTCTTAAATACAAGTAAAACTGTACTGCACTGTAAAATACAGTACAAGTAATCAAGTAATAGTACTGCATTGAAAATGTTATTTAAGTAAATGCGTGTAAGTATAATCAGTAAAATGTAATTAAAGTAAAAATCAAACTAAACCTGTGACTGTTATACTTCTATATATTATGTCATTAGTACATTTAGTACTCGTGCACTGAAGTAGGATTTTATTTTTTTAGTTGGCTGAGGTGGAGCTCATTTTTAAAGGGCTGTTTTCTTTATGGATTAATCAGATGATTTTCTCCATCAATAGATTGATTGTAGGGTTTGTATAATTATCCAAAGTGACACCTTCACAAATGTATGACTGTTTTTTGCAACCAATAATCCAAACTATATATTGGTCGACCAATATTTGGCCTATCACAGCTTTATCGGTCTATATCGGTATTGACATACATGTTATTCGTTATGCACCTATATGAAAACTTTCTCTGCATAGCATAAAAAAAGAATTTATCTATTAAAATAATCAAAAGGAAAAGTAGCAAATCTTCACATTTGTGAAGCTGGAACCATGAAATGTTTTTGTATTTTTGCATTAAATATCATTTAAACCATTATCAAAACAGTCAACTAATAATCAGTTATCAGCTGTTATGTAGTTTAATTTATAACAAAATATATTCATGTGTCATAATATCTGCATCTCAGTTTGCCAAATATCTAGAAACTAAAGCTGCCAAATAATTATAGCGGAATAAAAATAAAAAATCATTTTAGTGGAGTAGAATGAAAACACTCAAATAAAATACAAGTATCTCAAATTCGTGCAAAATCAGTCCACCACATTGCGGTCAGTGAAAACAGGAATAGAGTTATATAAGTTGTCCTGGGATCAGTGAACCTTGTGCCTTGTTCCCCTTTTGTTTGAGCCGAGTAAATCATTCTACACAGATAAGACAAGAGACGGAGCTCCGTTCTCTCTGCTCCTGTAATTCATGCAGGAACTTGAATTCCTAACACATGATCTGTGGGAAAGAACTGCTCAGTTACTCTGTCCTGAGCTGGGTTTCTTGTTTGTTCCTCTTAAGATATTTAATTCAGCTCAGTGTCAATTGGGGTATCTTATACCGCCCCCTTCAGGTTGAAATCAACATCGCAGCAACATATTCCCTGATGTGAGAAGCCATCAGCATCTACCAGCATCCAAGTCCAGTCACTAATAATAAGACTAAGACTAAGAATAAGAATAAGCAGTGCTTTACAAATACACAAAAACAAAAAAGTACATCATAAATAAAGTAGAGCTGAGGCAGTAAAAATGAGGTATGACAAAAATTAAAGCAAGTAAAAACAGAAGACCGTCCAATTCAAGAAAAGCGAATTAAAAAATTAATATTCCAACTTTGTCTTCTCTCCAGTGCCTCCAAAGCCACCACACCTCCAGAGCCCGGTGACGGAGCTCTCGTCCCCGCTGGGCCGCATCCAGAAACCACCGCTTAGAACGGTCATGGAAGGGGGAGGAGGAGGAGGAGGAGGAGGAGGAGGAGGAGGAAGAGGAGCTGTGAACCGGGATAAAGTCAGGGAGAAACAGTCCAAAGTCTCAGACCTCATCAGCCGCTTTGAGGAGAACAGGTAGGGGCTCTTTATTCCCTGGTGGTGGGTGTTGTTCCCCATTCACAGAGAAAGTATACGCTGTTAAAAAAAAAAAAAAAAAAGTTGACTTTTGTGGTTTTTGTGAGGAATTTCTCATTTTTATTCAATGCTGATCTATTGTGTAATATTATTCAGTGAAAGTGGCTCCTCAATATCACCCTTGCTTGAGAAATCTCCCTGATCACAGAGTCTGTGACCAGCATAGTAATTTTACCATGATGACTAAATCACTCCAACCTTGTCACCTACTGGCTTTTGTAACAAAATTATTCAGGCTGTCGTAATCACAGTGACGGAAAACTTTGTCTTTCCTAACGTTTCCTACGCCGGTTATTTCAAGGATGAAAAGCAGAAGTCCCTCGATCAAAGTCTTGAGCCTGACTCATTGATAGTAGCCCAGACGAGAGCTGTAGACAGAACAAGCTGAGATTAGCCCGTGCCCCACAAGCCAGGCGTTAGCCAGGGGATGAAAGGAGATTTGTACAGGCGAGGGGAAACACGGCTCCTCATTCAGTTGTGGGAGAGGACTCGGCGTTGCGAGATGAAGCCCAGGAGAATGAGGTAGGATCTCTTCGACTCGCTCAGCTTTAATGTCTCTACTTTGATCTTGTTGCCTGGTGGTGACGAGGTGATTTAAGCATTCTGTTGGCTTTTACACAAACTCTTCCCGGCTGAATTTACTAATTCTGATTCAAGAGTAAGCTAGAAGTATCCACAAGGCTTACAAATGTTTCACCCTTTTTTGTGCGTTACATCTTGTTCTGTTGTGAGTTTGGAATTGTAGCTTATCTATGGGAGGGAGGCCTGTTGAAAGAGGGCAGAGAGGCACAACAATGGTGCCCTTGTCTCAACTGCTCATACAGTAGACTCCAAAAATATTCAGTCTGTATTCAGTGGTATGCCCGCTAAGATTTCACCCCAGTATCTTCAGCGTGTGGTATTCCAACTCATCTCAGGCCTGGGATCTCTGAAAACAGAATTACAAAATCTAAGCAGAATCCCACACCTTTCATCACATTTTCCAGCCTTGAAGTGAGGTTAATCAGAGCAAACGGGTGTATCTTTTTCATTCAGACTCTGCAGGGGCTGTGGGGATTAGCCCTCCAGTGGCCCTGCAACAGAAAAAAGAGAAAGGCCCACAGCTTCCGAGAACAGAATTAGCCTACTAATATACTAATCTGGTTCACATGGCACTTGGCTGCCTTAAAGGCACCTTAGAGGACTGCTGGCACACGGCAAGCGAAGCTTTTCTTCAATTCTCGTCTAGTTCGGCCTGTTTTAAAACACTGTCATGCACTGCAACACTTTCGGTGCTATTTATATGCAAAGAGGAACTGCCGTGTGCAGTACCTACACACACACAGTAAAGTTGTGTGTGTGTTTTTCAGTTGTATCAAACAGTATCTGCCAATCGTGGTATTATTCAGTGTTCCTCTGAGGGGTATGGACGGTATTGTTTCACATCCAAATGCCTCAGGTGGCCGACGGCCCAGAAGTGATTCATCTGTGGAGTGTTTCACCAGCCTGTTGTTGTTCCTCTATTTATACCTACTTCCTGTTTCTGTCGGACAGTGACAGTCGGTGCAACGCTGAGCGACGCTGAGACTGTGTGTGGGTGATGTTTCTTTGCATCAGTAAAGGTTAGATACAGATATAGTATCTCTTTACCGCTAGAAAAGGATGATGCTCAAAGGGACAGAAGGTTTCCCTAAATCTGATTTGTGAGAGCAGCAAAGCTGAGCTAAGACACAGTAGCTACTGTACTGTAAGACTGGAGGGTAATTTACAGGGAAACAGCTGGACCCACTGCCGGTACAGGATGTCGAGCAGATGAATGGTGACATTGTACATGCACGTATGTGTTTTTCTGTCTTAATCTAGCTTCCATTCCTGCGCTGTATTTCAAACTGTCTTGTGCAAACTGTTTTTTCCATCTCATTCACGTTCAAGCAGACAGTGAAAGAGACGTCACAGCACAATATATAATGTGGGTTCTTGCTTGGAAGTAGGACAAGATCTGTCTCTGGGGAGGAGTGTTGTACCTCTCCCCCCTCCTCCTGTCCTCCTCATTACTGTACCTCCATTCCTCCTTTGCTCACACACTCGCACACACACGCACACACACAAACACACACTTCCTCTGCACTACACCAGCTCTCAGCAGCCTCATAAGACCAAGAGAAGTTTGTGCATCTCTACAGTTTTATTTTTAACTCTCACACTCACGTGCAAAAGCTCTGTGCTTACCGCCGTGTCTCACACTCCCTGATCAACGCGCCGGCTTTGAGCAGCTCCCGAACACTCCTGTAATCTATCTTTTCCTCTCCTTTTATTTATTTCTTTTTTTGTTACCGTAGCTCTCTCTGTGAGCTCTTGCCGTATTGACCGACTTCCTCCTTTGCCTTTTCCTCTGTTCCTCCAGCAACCCAGAGAACAAGAGAGACGGCTCACCGCTCAAACAGATCAGCAAGTCGTCCAACTGCAGCCCAGCTCACCGTGCCCACCAGAAGCAGACAGAGACCGGCGGGATTCAGGAGAACCATTCGTCTGTGCCGCAGGATGCCCACAAACTGGCATCCAACGGGGTGGTGGTAGCGCAGATGGAGCAGGACAAGGAGAAGGAGGACAAACAGGAGAGGAACAATGAAAGTGCGAGGATAGAGACTGCCGGGCTGGTGAATGGAGATATGGGGGACGGGAGCGGGGAACAGAGTGATGATCATTCACCTCCACACACAGACAGGACTGGTACAGAAAGCCACACTGAGAATGAGGACAGTGGGTCTCAAAGAGAAAGTGAGCACAGGAACGAAGAGGGGAGCACAGATCAGAAGGTACGTGCAGGTTTTTCAGCTGGTTTTTCCACTTGCACCCAAGTTCTCTGTGTGTTTCACTCATTCTTGAGAATTCAGACAAACCATTTTGGGAGTTTTGAGTTTTACTCTGCTGAAAAAAATATATTATAAGAGATCAAACTCATGGCTGTTAAACCTTGTAATGGGGCCAACCTCCTAGTGATTAAATTTTTTATTAAATAGCATTTGTTGCAGCTGAGGACTCACACAGACACAAAAAGTCATAGTACTGTAAAATAAAGCAGGTCAACGTTTTTTTTTTTGTTTTTGTTTTTTTGCATAAAATACAAGATTATGTAATTAGTTGTATAATCGAAAAGTCGGATGCATTTTTATCCAAGAAATAAACACCATTATAATGTTGCTCACTTATAATTTCTGTTGATAATATAATTTAACGATGTGATAAATAACATATAATATAATTTATAACAGAAAGAACACACATTAGGTGTACCATGAAATTTTTGTTGACGTAGCTCCTTTTAATAAATCTGTATGAATATATATTTAATGAATATAACAGAAAAAACTCTATGACGGACTTGTCAGCCAGCTGAAGGTGTTGTTGCCACATACAGGGGCGTGCCGGGACTTTTTTTGGGGCACTGACTGAATTTGAAAAGTACAGTTCTCAAACACATTATTTAATTATTAAAGAGAACTAAGAGTTATGTCACCTCCACCAGCATAGATAGCCTTGTGAAGTTGACAAAATGTTTTTATTTGGTAGGACATTCTGGTTTGAGTTCCCAAGAGCTGGTGATTTACATCCTCTGTGTCATGTATTTAGAGCCCGATGGAGCTGTCTTGTTGCATTGACTCTACAGTCACTGACCGTCAGCATTTATTTACGTACTGGGCTTTCAGTGAAATTAAATCTTCTGAACTAATTCAACTCTGGGTTACTCTAACACTGTAAGGGTAGAGTTACACATGTATGTCTGTGTGTGTGTGACTCACAGAGGTTATTATCTGCGAGGGCCAAGCAGATGTCGAAAGCTTGAGCAGCTGAGTTCGTGCCTCAGCAAACTCCCCTGTGGGAGCCTGTGGTGCCCGCTGTTGCCTACAGATTATAAATATCTCACATTCAGATCGATCTCCATCTTCTCTCTGTTGAAAACGACGCAGTCATGGTGGTACGCAAGAGTAAAAACACATATTTTGACTGGTGTTGTTGTTCTTAGAGGCTTTGTCAAGTTGAAGCCTAACTTTGATGAAGAACTCGATTTTTCTTTTTCTTTTTTATTTCAATTTGAGCCACTACATGAGCTCTCGTCATATCTAGTATGATCAGTTTGATCAGTTCAATCTGGATTAAATTTGAACAGCTTCGCTCCGGTCATTGATTTCTAGATTGATTGTTTGTTTGTGCTGTTTAGAATGATCTTGAGTATCTTGAGTATCTATGTCTGCTCTTTAACACATCCATTCAGCCAGGTCATTTGCATTGGTGGAACAAATACAAGTAATACCAATAAAATACTCCACTACAAGTAAAAGTCCTGCTTTCAAAATCTAAACCTAAAGCTGTTACAAGGAACTTTCATACTGTGTGTGGATTTCGGAGGCCCCTGTGGACAAAAGCGGTAGTGTTTTCACTGCCGTAACCACAAAATATAGCATCAAAAGTAAAATTATCACAAGAAAAAAGCTTCTTTTTAACTGGTTCATGCAACTTTGCCTGGGAGAATGTGAACAGAGGCTTTTTGGTCTGCAAGCCATAAAGTGTTTCATCTGATTTCAAGAAGAATGCAACCCGGTGCCAGGCATTAAGAACAATTACATGGGAACAGATCTTTTACACTGATGGTCTTGTTTGCTTACGTGGGTCATATAGAGGCATCAATCTTGAACTGAGATGTTTAAGTTAAAACACTGAAGTATTGGCAACAAAATGTACTGGGACAGTAAAAAACAGGACCAAAGTGGACGGCAGCAGAACCAGAGGTCCTTTTTTTCATGTTTTCTGCTTAAAATGACTACAGTTTGTCATCAGAATTACAGGAAACATGGTAAGCTGAAACACTCAGTTTGTGTATGCTTGTCTCACTTTAGAGTTCAAATGAATCTATTATTAATGATTTCTTACGACTCATCAACAGACACTTGCGTAATGTATGTTCGCCAAATAAGTAAGTGTGTGTTTATATGTCATAAGAAGTCATTAATAATCTTTTAGAAGGAGCAGATGTTCATTTGGTTAAATTGAGCAATATGTTGGGTTGTTGGGTCTTGCAGACAGAGAGCAGTGACTAAGCTCAAACTCTAAAGTGTGTATTTTTGGAACAGTGTGCTTTTTTTCCCAAGTTAACAACTTTAGCTTGTCAGTGACAGACAATTGACTGACTGCTATAAACAGCTGAACAAATTACCGTGCAGGACACGTTGTCGTTTATTTTCAATTTACAATGTTGTGCTCGCCTTGCGTCTTGCAGCCTTTCTACGTTTCCATTGGTTAGGGGACGAGGGGGCGGGAACAGCCAACTCGATTGAGACTGTTTGGACTTCTGTACACATTTTCATACATGCAACTGTCCCATAATGCTCCTTTAAGGACATTTATAAGACTTCACCCTGGTCTCCCTGGAACATTATCTAATAGACCTTTTTCACGTCAGCCATATTGATATGAAATAGTAGAGTCAGCACAGGTGTTACCAATGATACTAATTAAGATCCCATTCCATTCAGTGTAGCAGTGACATGTACAGTAGCAGCACCATGACTCAGTTTGACCCGAATGGAACAGAACTTTAATTAATATAACTGGTAACACCTGTTTACTATTTCATGTCAAAATGGCTCCTGTGAAAAAGGTCTGTTGTTAACACTGATGAATCTGTGAGTACTGTAAGTAGCTTAGCTGGTCAAGGTGGAGCTCCTTTTAACTACTTTATATCCAGTGAGGTAGTTAAGTCCAGTGGTTCTCAACCTGGGGGTTTAGGCCTTCCATAGGTCCAAAACATATACCTAGTTAATTAGGATTTTTTTTTTTTTTTGCGTTTTTGTGAAATATTGTCAAATTTAACTTATTTGTACCTGGAGCTGGTATTTAAATGAAACCGTCCGAGAAGTTTCACTCTTTGGTGGAACCGTGAACAGCTCACAGGCAGGGGCCCCAATTACACACTGCTTTTCTTCACAAGTAACAAGTTAAAAAGAGAAGAGACGACTGGTTTCATCTTTAACAATGCACTGAATTTTAAAAGCATGCCATAGGTTCTTTTTTGTATCTTAATGTGAAACAGTAATTACAGCTATCTAATGAGTCATAGATGATTTTAATTTAATTTAAGTCCAGTACTTGAATAAATGTATTTAGTCACTTTCCACCACTGGTCTTTTATATTATATATATCTCAAATTATTCCACTCAAATGCATTCCACATAATTCTCCTCTGACCAGTGTTTATTTTAAAAACATGTGAATTGTATTAGTCTTAGTCTGAAGCATAGTAAGCCTGGAGAAATCATTTCTCAGACAGTCAGCACAGAATTAGCAACATCATGGATGTGCTGACAAATGAATTATGTGGGTGTGTGAGCTTGATTGCTCTTGTGCTGCACGGGCCAACATTTGAGAGGAAGATTGTGCTTCTTTGCGGTTATGCATAGCGCAAAATTTTCTGCCTCTGGCCATGGCTGTTGTGGGGGTAAACTGTCCTGCCATATACCATTTCATCACATCAGTATGCATGTGTGATGTTTTGTGGAGTAGACTTTGGATATACAGTTACACACAAAACTCTGGTAAACATTTTTGTCTCAGTTTGATTTGGTGTCGTTTCCCTTATTCTGTAATTTCAATTCCTGCTCTGAGAGCCACTGCTACTCCACAGGCCAGCCCACCATCAGCCCAGTCTTACAGACACACACATCAATGCTACATGCTGCTGTGTGCAAAAACAGCATTTAATAACACAAGGCTGTGCTCAACCAGCAGAAGAGTCATTGAGGCAACAAGGCTGTTTTTAAAGAGTCGTGTGTGGTGTGAATCCAGTCTTAAAATGAGATCAGTGATCTGAACCAAACAAACAGGAACTTACAGGGGGACAGGAAACAAATGACAATGATGTGGGAATGAATAGTTCAAATTCATGCACCACAGACAGTTTGTTGCACACTTCTGCATTATTTCCACCTCAGATTAACTCCAGTCACTGCGTCGAAAAGCTTATAAGACTCCATTTTCCTTTAGGCTTTAGATGACAATGTCAATTAGTCATCATTAGGGAAGTATTAGACTGGAAACAGTCATTATGCACCCTGCGAACTGTGTGACCGTCCTGCTGACTTAGTAGCTAACCAGAGTAAGATCACTTTCACACTTGACGAATTCATTTATGACCAGAAGTTAATTTAAGATCCCCACACATGTAAAACCTCACAGTAATGTGCCCTCTGATTTCAGGAGACAAATGAACAGAAGCTGTTTAAGATTGCCAGCGAGCTCTTGCAAACAGAGAAGGCCTACGTGACGCGACTTAACCTGCTGGACCAGGTGAGGAACTGCTCCCGTTCACTTCTGTTTTTCTTTTTTCTGACCACGTCACACAGTAGTTAATGTTAGAATCGCAAGGCATGTTAAGTGCACAAAATGTCACCTTTTCACTTTGCAGTTGTTTGTCACTTATGAGTTCTATGTGTTGTACGGCTCTTCAGGTATTCTGTGCTAAGCTAATGGAAGAGGCAAACAAAGGGACATTCCCTGTGGAGGTAGTGAAGAACATCTTCTCCAACATCTCCTCCATCAACGCCTTTCACAGCCAGTTTCTGCTCCCAGATCTGGAGAAACGTATGGGAGAATGGTAAGCTTCAGCCTGCAATGAAATGACAGTCAATGCAACAGGGTTTTCTATCAAACCTTCAGATACATGTATATATTAAACTTGAATTGAGAAAAGGGATCAAATATACATGAAATTCTTCTAATAAAGCGAACAAATAAAAACTGCATTACATTCTGTTCAAAAAATAAAAGATTTTTCCTATAGGTGGATATTGGACAACATATATGACATTAACATAGACTGATAAAGCTGTCGTAGGCCAATTTCATGCCGATAATATCGGTCAGGCTCTAATC
>JAJHUR010090904.1:0-18827 GCA_027495735.1 Lutjanus campechanus
TGAGCAGCACTGCTTTAGAGCAAAGTTATATTTGTAGATTTTTTTTGCGTCTGTGTCATGAGACAGTTATTTATTTCATCAACAGACATTCCCATCTGCTTTTTGTCTCCAGCATGTTCTCAGTAGATTGTTTATAAAGTTCACTGTATTACAGTTCATATTGGTAAGCATCACAAGACAACACCTATTGTTATAAATCATGGTAGCCAATTTACAAGGTACCGCGATTTCACAGATTCGCATATCTTTGTCTAAAACCCACTCAGATTGACACATTGATGCAGGTCAAACCTGCGAGCTAGCATTTCTATTAAAGATGGAATTGGAAGGTAATTATATGATAGATATGTTGCACTGCCGTGTTTCTACACTAGTCCAGAACAGACAGACCAAACACTGTCCCTAGAAAGGGCATGTTGAGTTTTTTTTTCCAGCCACTGAAGTTTGTCCTCAATGCTTGGAAGGGGCCGGTGAGGTGAGAAGTAGTCAGTGGGCTGCATTTACAACCTCACCACTAGATGCCACTAAATCCTACACACTGGTCCTTTAAATGACTCCCTGAAAAAAAAAAGAGAGAAAGAAAAGGAAGAGAGAGGAATCTAGAACTTGCACATGTGGGGGAGTATGTGAGAGAAAGTGAGTGTGCTCAAGGACAGAGAGAGGTGAAACTTTTATCAGGAAATTATTTAGTGTAATTCTCAGGTTTTCAGTGAAGTGTATGAAAACTACACTTCAGTCTGGATTTCCTAACAGCCATCTAATATGAACATTGCTCTAACACATGTAATCTCACAGACACGAGCATCATGCTTGCATGTCCTTGTAAAAGGACAAGGTTGCTACTTACTGTATACTCTGTTCTTTATTCGAGTGGTTACCCACAATTGTAATGTCACTGAAATAACGGCAGCACACTAACTGATATTTGCCTCATTGTTGACTGATTGCTTAAAAGTTTTTAATTCTGCTCTTCAGGACTTAGGCCTCTGATCAAACATATTTGTTTAATATCTTAATTATGAATGTACGTGAAGAAAAATCCTTCAGCAGAGGTATCTAATTCTTAGTTTGTTTTTGAATTTGTATCGATCAGTGGTGCAACAGTCTGCCTGGCAGAGTCTACAAAGAAGCTGACCGCAATGAAAGCTTTAGTCCTTTCTGCCATGAACAACAGCAGTGGCAAGATACAAAACACAGTCATGGAGGAATATTACTAACACTGTCTTTATAATCTCTATAATCTCTGGCTACGACCTTCTTCTTAATTGATCGTTAGATGTAGTGTGAGTCTCTTTTAAATGATACAGTACTGAGGCACAAGTCTCCTTATTTGATTTCTGAGGTTTCAATAAGCTCTAGCTGCTGGCTAAATAGTCGTCTTGTCTGTGTGGCCACTTTTCTGTACCCATTGAAGTCACATTTTGTTGGAGGAAGGAGTGTTGTATTAGGTAATTTGTATTCCTCGCCCTACTCCTTACATTCTGAAAATTGAATGCTGGGTCTTTATCTTTTGCTGCAGAGACCTCCGTTCCTTCCCCCTCCCATGGGCAATCTGCCGCCTCCTCCAGGGATGCTGTTTCCTCCTGGGATGCCCCCCATTCCCACATCTGGAACCCCTGCTGCACTGAACCCTGCAGAGGAGATCTGGGTAGAGAACAAGACACCAGAGGGAAAGGTAAGCTGGAAGTCATGCGGAAGCACATGGAAGGGTCCCTACACAGGTTTACAAAGTTTGGAAAAACATGGAGAAGTAACTAATGAATTTACAGTCTTTTTAAGTTCTCCAAAAATATATTTATTAAAATACAGAATAATATAGTATTTGAGTTTTGGCAGCTCTTATCTAGGGATTATGAAGTTAATATTACTTTTATAGAGATGCATTAACTTCAGTGTCGCTTTTAAAAGTTTTTAGGAAAAATGTATTGAACACACTCGAACAGCTACAAAATGAAGCCAACAAGGACCCAGTAACCTCTAATTGCAACCTGTGCAACCCAGTCAGATTTTATCAGAGCACACCCAGCTAGTGTGTTTAGATGTGGTGTGTGGGCTAACACATCAAAAAAAAGCTATTTTTAGAAGTAACAATCCAATTGACTTTGTAAGCTTAACTTTCACCTAATATGGGCAAGTGCATTTATAGAGAGACATCTGGCTTGAGACCGGCGCATTTAGTGCTTGGTTGAAGCCTGCTGAAAACAACAAATTTGAAGCCCACTGCACCTTTTGCAACAAAATGCTCAAATTAGAACTTAAGGTATAAAGTCATTAGAGTCACAGAGAACATGAAGTTGCTGTAAAAACCCACCAGCCAGCGCCTGCTATCACCCAATATTGCTCTATATTTCACTGCTGGATCATGACCAACATCACAGCACACTCTGCATTAACAACATTCTGGGACTCAGATTTTTCTTCATGACAGTCAAACTTTTTTTGCAATTATAGACATGAAACAGATCTTTAAATTGCATTCATCATGGTCTTACAAAGGTCTTAAAAAGTCCTAAATGTAACTAGTGGCTAAATGCAGTTGCTGTTTTTGTATAATAAACAAAATGGATAAGCACAATTTTAAATAATCCTGTGGCATGATTACAGAGGCAGATGATGAACATCTATTCGTGTTTTTCGTGTGTCCTATCCACAGGCATATTACTATAACGCCAGGACCAGAGAGTCATCATGGAGTAAACCGGATGGTGTGAAGATCATCCAGCAGTCTGAACTTAACCCCCTACTTGTAGCAGGGGCCGGGGCTGCGGCGACGGGTGCGAATGTGGGGGTGACTGCAGCTGCCAGCTCAAGCAGTGTCAACACTACAGCCAGCACAGCAGCAGCAGCCTCCCCCACCCAGGCCTCGTCCACAACCCCCTCCCGCACACTCACCTCCAGTCCAGACTCCACCACGACCCCATCCGCCTCACCCTCTGTGACCATCGCAGGTATGAACACAGTCTATATCAAGCACACTTAAACACATGCTTATACACACACACACACACACAAGCGAAACTAAAACCGTCTTTTCTTGTCATTTTTTCCCCCAAACAGCCACTGTTGTAGCAGACCTAAACCCTGTTGCCACAGTGACCTCAACTGTTGCTGTGTCCCCAGTCACTGTGGTAACTGTTTCCACAGTGCCATCACCTGTTACGGCAGTGCAGACCGTACCTCTGCTGCCTGCAGCCCTGCCTCACAGTGTGGCCCAGCCCACCGCAGCCATACCTGCCTTCCCCCCTGTCATGGTGCCACCTTTCAGGGTGCCCCTACCGGGCATGCACATCCCTTTACCAGGTAAGAATCTCGAACTAAGAGCAGGTAACAATATCTAGCCATGCTACAAATCAGCTGTTCTTTATACATGTATGTATATATAGAATTTTATATATATAAAACCTTTTTTTTTAAAATTGATTTTACATTCATACCCTGTAAGTTTGGGATTCCCGCTGCAAAGAGCAAAGAATTTATCCAATGATAGGAACAGTTGTACTATATATTGGAATCCAGTAAAATACTCCTACAATAAAAACTTATTTGCTATATTGCAACTCTGTTGATTGAGGTCCAGTACAGAGGTTGGGGTTGAAGCACGTTCAGACAGAATCAGGCATTGTGGCGAAAACATGAGTCATTCCATTCATTTGAATGGAGGAAGCCCATTAACCCATCCTAATGTCCCCCTGCAGTAGCCAATCATACAAGCCCACAATTACAGAAGAGTCTGCCTGAAATATATTTGAAACTGGGTGTTATTCAGATGGAGTTCGTGAATCAACTGATGATACTCTCCCAGCTGTGGCCTCACTTGGTTTATTTCATGTACCCAGCTTCAACGTCAGGGTGTGGCTTGCAGTTCATGCTGCAAAGTAGCAACAACAAGAAGCTTCCCTTTGTTTGAGAGAGAGTGTGTTTGCAGCTGTGGTTGTACAAGGTAGATACTGAATGGGGAGAGGTAGTGCTGATAGCAAGAAAGCTTTTTAATCGGAGAAATAAAACGTTTCTGATTAGTTCATTAAACAATATTATGTTATATTGACTGATATAATGCATCAGTGTTGTGCTAATAATGACAGTAAAGCACACCCTTGAGTGAAATGAATATCTGCTGAAAAAAATTTAAAAAGTTACACAGCACCATGAATTATATTCAATAAAGAAAGTTGACTTAATTGCTCTATAAATATTACTTTAAAAGCTGACAGAAAAAAAGCCTAACAGGGTATCATACTCTATAAAGGCCCTCTGTGTGTCAAGATTTATTTTCATGAATAAAAACGTTTCAAAACCATCGCCGCTCTGGGCGGAGTTATATTTTTAGTGAGGAGCACGGTGTGCTGTCATGGTGATTTGAGCATGTTCTAAATGTCTAGCTGACCAATCAGATTGCTTGGTGTGAACTACCTATTGTATAACGGCGGTTATGTTCCGAGTACAAATAAACTCACCGCTTCACAACCCTGCAGCTAATTGCCACAACACCTGATTGTGTCTGAATACGGTCTTTGTCTGACATGCACAAAGTTTCTCTAGTTTCATCAACAGTGTGATTCATCTTTTCTCTAGCTGATGGAGTCTCCCAGTGACTCAGTTACTCTGATGCTAATTGGCATTTTAGCTGTGTAAATGTTTTGTGACAACTGACATGTAGTTTACAGTCTCTGTGGAAACCCTGACTCATCATTATGGGTGCATTTTTGATAACAACAAAAAAAATGAGGGTAGCCTCTGGACTGTAGCTGTTAATGAAACACCATAGGAGGGTAGGATTATTTTGTGACATGCACACACAGGTTGTACATGTAAATGTCAAAAGTGTCTCCAAAAGACTTCCCACTATGTCTCTCCTGGTGGTGGATAACTGTTAAGTTCAATCAGCACAGATATCAACGGCCACATAACAACACGTCTTGAGTACAGTGTCTTAAATTTAGATGTAGGCTGATGTAAATGCTCCTGTTAGTCCTCTGTGTTTGCTTTCAAAGTTTTTTTTCTGTTGCTTTCTCTTCTCCTCTGTTGTGTGTCTTATTTGAATCCTCCTTTTCTCTCTCTGTCCCTCCTTTTGACACAAATTGATTGAAAAGCTCACTCTGGTAGTTAGGCCTAATCTTCTCTCTTTATTGTGCTCTTTGTAGATGAAGTGTCAGATTGGGGCAGGTCTAGATTAGGGCTGATGCGTAATAAGCTGAAAAATATCAGACTGAGAGGTTCCTGATTCATGCTGAGATTTATTTATGGTGTTCCAACATTATGCATTCACACTGTCTGAGGTGCTTTTTTATACACTCTTTCTATTTATCAGTATTGTTAACCGGATAGTTCAAATGATTTAAAATGAGGATGTATGAGGTACTTATCAATAATTAATGTATTACCTACAGTAGATGGCGGTCGACACACACCCGGTTTGGAGAAGCAGAGAGCAGTACCGGCATGAAAACTAAGTAATGTTCTGTGTCAGACCGGCTCGTATTTGAGACAAATTAAAAAAGGCCCCCCTAAAAAAACATTATCACTTTAAGTATACTACATTTAGAATACTTGCACTGCTTTACCTGCTGTCAGACAGCCTTTTGCAATTGGAAACCGCCATTATATAAGTCAAATATCACTCTCTCCAAAACAACCAGACTCCATTGGCAAAATCAGTCATTTTACCTCGCAGAACACCAGAGTTGATAGTTTTCTGCTGCTGTGATTGGTTAGTTTGTTTGTGTTGTTGTGTAGCTTCAGTGTTTTGAAAGCTTAGTTCAGATTCACTGAAATCACACAATAACACAAACAAACAGATCGAGGCAGCGATAGACCAACAACTCCCGTGTTTTGCAAGGTAAAATTATTTATTTTGCCAATGGAGTCTGGCTGAATAGGAGACACTATCGATAAGTACCTCACACAACCCCACTTCAAATAATCTGAACTATTCCTTTAATGTAGTAATGGCCTCCAAATAAATCCTAGTTTTTAAATCTATTTTATACTGTGCTAATTCCTAACATCTCTAAATACAATACAAGCACAAATGTCATCAGACTGACTACCTGTTGTAACACAACAATGATGCACAATCCAAAATTTGGTCGCGTGTTTGTCTGAGTGGGGCCACACACACAAACTCTCACACACCATGGTAGTTGATGTCTAGTGTCCTGCTGTGTTCAACCAGATGCTTGCTTGTCCGTTGTTCTTGCAGGTGTAGCAATGATGCAGATAGTAGGTGCACCCTGTGTAAAGGCAGGCCCCAGCGCCAACGGTAAACACCCAGCCGCTCGTCTCTCAGACCTACAGTAGATGGCATGGTAGAATGAATGATGTCCACATGAGTCATTTGTTATATGGGAACCCTCAAACAGTGGCATGGTGGTGAATGCTGTGAACATGATCCATCTGGTGTACAATAGTGAAATTTCTTCCATTTCAACAGACACAAGCAGAACATGCAACTTGATTGTTATTGTTTAAACTCATTTGTGTTCTACTCACTGACTTAACAGGTTCACCTAACTGTACTTAAACTGCATATACCGCACTCAACATTTCATTATCGGCATATTTTCAAGATGTTTTAGTGGACAACTTGCTAAAGTTTACAGCATTCCCTTGTTTAAACGGATAGTTGAGGTTATTTGAAGTGGGGCTGTATGAGGAACTTATCCATAACCAGTGTATTACCTACAGAAGATGGTGGTGCAGTACAGGCACGGAAACTAAGTAATGCACTGCTTCAGACAGGGTCATATTTTAGACAAATAGTTTGGGGAAGCAGAGGGAGCACCATTGTAAAAAGCAAAGCTACCGACACAAATAGTTTAAATATGCAGTATATATATATACATCTATAAAACATAAAGGTATGTAATTATAAACAGTAACCGTATAATATTAAAATGATAGTATTACATTAAAATCTCAGAATTTCAAAACTAATACTTATGCATTCATAACACTAGAATTTTAAGTCAAATTACAGTATTATACTAAAATCTCAATATCTGACTGCTGTTGAGAAGCCAGACCGGTCATCGCTCATATTTTGGGCATCTTTAGAGACACTGGGCACACACGTTCTTCTTGAAAAATCATGAAAAAGTGTGTTTAACGTAACACCTTTTTAACTGCCAACTGAAGAACGCAGCTCCAGCCCGCAGGTGATATATACCTGGAAGTGAACTTATGCTCTTCAAACTTGGAGCATGTTGACTGTCATTTATCGTAGGTAGTAAAATGTCTATGGTAAAGTACCTCATACAACCCCACTTAAAATCCAGATGATCCCTTTAAACCAAACAGGAAGCAAATTATTCCCTGGTGCAAACATTAGAGGATTCAGCTTTCACTAAATAATAAATGCACTTTGCTAGTGCATTGTCCTCAGGATCTGTCAGGTGAAGTGTAAGACTTAATCGTTTTGCTTCGGTTAAATGAGAGGACAATCAGCAATCTAATCTGTTAGATTGAGGGTCGTTGATTGTTAGGATCAGTCATGTTGAGGTGTTTGGTTGGTGAGTGTTAACAAGCTGAGACAGAGAACAGTTCCCATAACGTTAGCTGCCGTTGCCTTGTAGTGATTCAGTAGTATAGCAGTTTAGGGCTACTGTACATGTTGTGATTATGTGGTTGTCTTCTTTTTGTGGCATGGTTGTGTGTGTGGTCACTGCTATGTTTGTTTTTGTATGTGGCCTGTGTTTGTTGTCAATCAGTCAGCAGTTACAGCACAAAGTGATTTCTTTTTTTTATCAACTCCCTCATGTAATAAACTACACTTCTAGATGACTTGGCATATAATGACAGGGACAGCACTTTTTAAGTTGAAGTGAGTCTTATTCTGCCTGTGGAGCTCTCTACATTTTTGATTACAAGAGGGCAACCTGGGGAATTATATTTATACACTGATCTTTAAACTAATGCCTTTTTTAAGAATATAGTCCACTGCAACTACTATGAGTGGCTCAGGCTCTCAGCCGATCATGGTCTGTTTCTTCCCTCTCTGACTGTTGACAGGCATGCTTCCTGGCATGGGTCCGCCTTTAGTTTCCATGATGCACCCGCAGCTGGCTCTCTCGGCAGCTCCTGCCTCCATGGCCGGATCACTGCAGCTCCCTGAGTGGTCGGAGTACAAAACAGCTGATGGAAAAACATACTACTACAACAACCGAACACTGGAGTCCACCTGGGAGAAACCACAGGCCCTGGTGGAGAAAGGTTGGCACACATACAAGCTTTGTCTGGTCTAACATGGTGAGACGGTCGACTAGACTTAGGCTGATGTAAATAACAAGTTTCATCACAATACTATATTCCCTCGATTCTTTGGACAATACAATATTGATATCACAAAGAAGATATCACATGCCCATTTACCCCAGTCAGTCACAGAAGAAGCTGCCACCCCTTTCAACAACACATAAATAATTATAAATAACTGTAACCGATTAAGTGCAGTAATGTTTACTTTAAATTGACTTTAAACAAGAAAACACTGCACAAAAATATAAAATTTGGCTCAATAATAACTGTCAAGGGGTTGAAAAATTTGTGCATTTTCCTTAACCAATAGTTGAAAATGTTAACAATTGATTTGTATGATAATAATTTATTAGGAACAAACACATTCTTTTTTTCTCATTGTAATTTTTGTTTTTCTTTTTTCTTTTCTCTTTTGTCCTCATTTTAGATTTAGATCCAAGCTTCCTTATTCAACAAATGGCTTCCAGTCAAAAAAAATGTCAAATGAGCTGCAATTACTGCCATTACTAGACTGTTGATTAATTATACATTAATATATTTATAATTGGTTAAATTCTTAATGCTGATTTATGGCTAATCATTAACATCCCCACTAAACAGACAAAACAATAGTTTGTTTTTCTTTTTGCTAGTCACCGTTATTATCTTAAGCCTATGGCATTTTACATTTCATAAATCAGCCTAGCAGCTGGGAGATTTTTCTTCTTCTAATAGCTCAACAAATTACATGTAGTGTTCAAACTTTTTCTTACTTGCCACTGGTTTAATTCACTAAATCTCCCTACAGAAACCATGGTTGAATTTCAGTTTACGTTTTTTTTAAGCCAAACATTAATGCAGCTGAGCAGCTAATATTACCGGAGTTAACAGACTGCCAAGTGTTTTATCTCTTAACTGCATTTTTTGCAATACAGCATGTGCTTTGTCTGTTGAGCTGTCTTTTCTTCAAAATCCAAAATATTTTCACACCACTGATTTATTTCCAAGAGGGGACAGTAAATAGCCTCATCATCTTCTCCTTGGCTGCTTGCTAGGGCTGCATAATTAATAGAAATGTTATTGAAATTGCAATATTCTACTATTTTCAAATCAAAATGTGTGTCAGAAAACTTTCATATGAATGAATGAAACACACAAGAACCCTGATCCAACATTAGCTGTCCTGAGATCTACCTGTGTCCCTTGCAAGTGTGGCTGATGATTAGCAGGTTAAGCCTCCTTTTTATCAAGAATTTATGGAAATCGAAAATGAAACTCTGGCAGAATTAATGACAGTCTGCACTTGTTGAGCTATACTACACAGCATTTAGTTACCTCACATTGGGTGTGTGTGCACCTTTTTCTCCTCCCTGTTTTCAGAAAAAGAGGCAGAGAAGATCAAGGAGCGTCTTGCTCAGGAGGAGGCTGAGGCGATGGAGATGGAGGATGAGGAGAACAAAACGGAAAACACTAATAATGAGAAAGAGGTATGTGAAGAGTCAGTTTACCTGGTTGAACAAGTCTCAAATCTCTCTGTCTCAAATCCTGGAAATCAAATGTGCTTTGTTGTAAGACCATAATTCAGTGCAGTATTGCATAAGCATGTAGGAAAATGGTCACATTGTTTATAAGAGGGAAAAATGCAATACACTGTATAGTGCGTGCAGTATAATGAAAGATAGATTTTTGCAAATAAACCCTTATAGAAATGAAAGAATATAGATAATAAGATGTAGTTTAACAGTGTGAATGTAATAGTAATGGAGTAACAGATATTTCCTCTCTTTTTTATCAAGGAGCCTAAAGAAGAAGAGATGACAGAGGAGGAAAAAGCAGCTCAGAAAGCCAGGCCTATAGCCACCAACCCCATCCCTGGCACGCCATGGTAAACATACCGCATCACAGGCCGCATCATTTCTCCTCTCCACTGTACTGCAATAAGTCTAATGCATTAGTATTTTTTTCCTTCTCTTATCACTGTGTGCATGTGTGCGTTTATGCATATCAATGTAAATCAGGTGTGTGGTATGGACGGGTGATGACCGTGTCTTCTTCTACAACCCGACAACGCGGCTGTCCATGTGGGACCGGCCAGAGGAGCTGGTTGGTCGAGCTGATGTAGACAAACACATCCAGGAGCCGCCGCACAAGAGAGGCCTGGAGGACAGCAAGAAGACAGGTAAGAACAAACACAATTTGGGCCCCACAATATTATTCTAGCACCCTCTATGGGCTGTATATTAGAACGCCACCCACATCTGGAATATAATTTCAGACTAATTATGTGTTTGTGAATCCCTGATGGAGACCTAGAGTTGATACACGTTGCACTGTTTGACTGCCCAAGTTCAAAGAATAAAATTGTTATTTCACCAGAAGACGGACTCCATTGTTGTCCACACCACTTAATATTAACCAAGAATTCCTGGATCTTGTTTTCTTTTTTAACAAAAGTATATTTGATAATTGTGAATAATAAGATTTAAGCTAATTGCTTGTTAGTAGCTTTGATAATTTGAAGCAATTACATTTTCAGAGTCACAGAAAAAAGGCAGCTACACGAGTGAAGCCATCTAAAACCCTAAGTGCTACAGTGTATGTTGAATTTAATTTTTGTATGTGTGTTTGTACGCAGGTGTCAATAAGGAGGAGCCAGAATTAGCAATTGCTACTGAAGATAATCAGGATGAGGAGCCAACAAAAGCCAAGAAGAGGAAGTAAGTCATGCATCCTTACTTAACTTGTTAGATGCAGAATTTTAAGGAGTCACCTTTTCTTTCTAAAAATATACATTGTGCCTTTTTTTGTAATTAACATTGACAGGTTTACAGTTCAGCACAGATTTGACGGCTGAAAAGGTCAATGATAATTAAAAAACAGGAATGTAGAGACACATGCAGGACAGTGCATTGAAAAGAAAACATCCACTGTCTCCACACCAGACCACAGAGCCCTTCCATTACCATTTGCAAACAGTGAGGTCCTAAGAAAGTTATAAAAGGATTCCAGACTTTAGAAAACTGAAAAAGTACCTCTTTTAAAAGCTAAGGGCTTCTAGAGACTTGAACTTTCACACACCATTTGTCTAGTGTGTAATCCAAGGGGCTTCATTCAGCGCCCATTTTAATTAAATTCATCTCCTCGCACAGAAAAGGAGGATTTTCGTGAGTTTTAACGGATTGGTTTTGTCCCTTTCTTGTTTTTCTTCTTTTTACTTTTTGTCTCTGTTCCCTTTTCTAATTCTCTCCACCTCTCTTGATCTTGGTGGATTCACCCTCACAGGAAGGATGACTTGAAGGAAGGAGACACTGAGAAGGAAGCAGCAATGGAGGCAGAGCTGAGAGCTGCCAGAGAACGAGCCATAGTGCCACTTGAGGCCCGGATGACCCAGTTCAGAGAAATGCTGCTGGAGAGAGGGGTAACACTAACTTTATGCTAAAGTTCCTGCAATATTTAGTTAGAGCTACAATGATTAATCAATTGGTTGTCAACTATTTAATTAATTACCAACAGTTGTGTTAATAAATTGATTGGTTTGAGTGATTTCTTAAGAAAATTTTAACTATTTCATTAACCAAACAACTAATTGATTAATCAGGAGAATAATCGTCAGATCAATTTACAATGAAAATAATTGTTAGCTTCAGCTGTAAACAGAGGTTAGTCTTCATCACACTGAGCTTTTAGGCTCTTAGACTTAAGATATACAGGAGAACTTTTGAGTTCTTTGAGTTTTCCTGAAGGTTTTTTATGTTCATTGTTATTCTCTTGTCCCATATCTTCTTGAATTGTTCTTATTCATTTTACATAATGATATAATGAGGTCTGGCTTTCTGTCTAATGCCAGTCTCGTTTGTCTCACATGTAGGTGTCTGCATTCTCGACTTGGGACAAAGAGCTTCATAAGATTGTGTTTGACCCACGTTATCTTCTGCTCAACCCAAAAGAGAGGAAACAGGTTCAGTTTCTCACGTTTTTCTCTCCTCCCTCATGATCACTCATTCTCACCTTCTCACAGTGTTGTGCCATATACTGGGCCTTAACTTTGGTGAATGTGTCCCCCTTCAGGTGTTTGATCAGTACGTGAAGACGCGAGCTGAGGAAGAGAGAAAGGAGAAGAAGAACAAGCTGATGCAGGCCAAAGACGAGTTCAGGAGGATGATGGAGGAGGCAAAGCTCACACCCAGGTAAAGGGACAGACGAGATGTTTTATCAGTATTAACCCTCCAGATATAACCCTCCAATAGTATTCAAGGTGGTTGCTGCAGTTCACTGAGACTCCTCACTCCAAACATACGTGTGTGAAAAGTGACAATAAAAGTTGTTTTCATTTGGAAAAACACAATTTCCTCTTTAATTTGAAACCAAATATGTGGCACATGTAGCTTTTTACTTTTTAAACAAAGTTTGATTCAGTCTTTTTTAACCAGACAGAACAACAAGTCGCACTAAAACTGCTGTAAATAGTTGTGATGAAAGTGGAGTGAGTATCTACAGAGGGAAAGCTCAGGACTATTTTCCAGTGTTTAATACACTGGGATTGATTAGTGAAATAAGGGTTTAAGTAATTGAGATACTTTTAACTGCAGTGTTTTTCATGTTCTTTTAAAATTTTTACAGAACAACATTTAGTGAATTTGCAGTGAAGCACGGCCGAGATCCGCGGTTTAAGACCATAGAGAAGATGAAGGACAGGGAGGCCATCTTCATGGAATTCATCACTGCTATGAGGAAAAGAGAGAAAGAAGACTCAAAGTCCAGAGGAGAGAAGGTATCACTCATTCACACTCAAATATCAGTGTACAGTCTCTCCCTCTATGTGTGGTGGGTTTTTGTTTTTTTGTTTGTTTTTTTAGGTTAAAAGGGTTGACCATGATTTCCAAATAATTTTGATGCGTGTATGTGTGTTGCTCCCAGGTGAGGCAGGATTTCTTTGATCTCCTGAGTGAGCAGCACATAGAAGGAGGCCAGCGGTGGAGCAAAGTGAAAGAGAGGCTAGAGACTGACCCACGATACAAGGCTGTGGAGAGCTCAGCACTCAGAGAAGAACTCTTTAAACAGTACATGGAAAAACAAGCCAAGGTAGGAGCACATCTCTGTGAGAAGGATGTTGGCTGATCTCTTGATTGTGAGTGAACTCTTAGCGGGGAAAAAACACTGTTCCACATAGCTGTGACAGCACTCTGAAAATGTACCACCAGCCTGAATACAAGGCACTTTATTTCTGGGAATTGTGTTTGAAAAGGGGAAGTTATGTTATATACTGACTAACTATACTGTCAGGACTAGATAACATATTCTTAACAACATCAGACATTGTTCTTTTTGACTGTAAAAAGTGGTTGGAAAGAGTGCTGCATTATGGGTTGTTTTTAGCCTTATTGTTGCTAAGCTAGCGAGTCTTTCAAGTCCATTTATTCTGTTTGCCTTTAAAGTTCTTATGAAACCCAGTTCAGCCTGTGGAAGTTTATTGCCATAGAGGCAATAAATTCCTGACAGGTAAAAACAAGTCAAAGCGTCTCCTGATGTCGACTGCAGAAATGGACTGAATCATCTGTCAAACCAGAATCAGGATTATTGTAGGAATACACACGATTAGTCGACTAAACAATTAAATAACGCTACTCTTGATGGTCGGCATCAGAAATACTTGTTGTTTAATATTGATATTTTATTCATAGACAACACCAGTTAACTGTTGCCTAATGTCCATATGGCCCTGATGTTGTTGTAATCAGCATGGGACAGAAAACATCATATAAAACTGACACAGTTTCAGTATTTTGATCTAGAAAATGAAAATAATATTGTATGCAGGTTGTGCAAATCATAAAAGCATTCATTGCAGACATGGACTTTAACCTGCGAGGACAGCAGGCTGCTGCTGCTGCTGCTGCTGCTGCTGCTACCGCTGCTGTTAACATTAGCCACACTGCATGACAGCTAACGTTATGATGTCATGCCAGTCTTTATCTGCAGACACTGTAATCCTGCTTGGTCTAAAAAGATGACACATTTAGTGAGTTTTTATGCTCTGCAGGAAAATGTGCAATGTTCATAACGTGAAGCACAAACACCACACATTTCAACAGTCAAAGTACAATTTGGTTACAGAAGAAATTGATTAATACAACAACAAATGGCTTTTAATGAATACAATATTTTTCAGAGTTTAACCTTTTTGTTTAATTTATTTAATGTTGTATTAAATATATTAAACATTCTCAATTTTGACTATTTTCTGAGTCTACATCAAAATTTCTGCTTGACAAGGAAATTAACTGCCAGCAACATCCCTAGTTTATTGCAAAGTAGGTTTTCACATACAAGAAATATTCCTTTGAATTTAGCTAGTTCTTCAAGTCAAGCAGTAATATATTATAAAAACAACATGTATAATTTGACCATTATTAGAATGTGGAAAATGTGATAGATAGATTTATTCTCTGTTCAAATACTCGATATTGAATCAAGTATATTAAATTATCTACATGGTCTGAAAAACGTGAGAATCAGCGCAAATGCTATAAATACTGTATATCAAGGATGTGTAATTGACCATTGTCACTAGCTAACCTGGACTTAGCGTTCTGCTTTGGAGCATAGTCCTCATTGCTGACATCACATAACAAACAAAACTGACGCAGATCATGTATATCACCCTCCACAGAGCGTGGACATCGAGAAGGAGCGTGAGCTGGAGCGGCAGGCTCGCATCGAGGCCAGTCTGAGAGAGAGGGAGCGGGAGGTGCAGAAGGCCCGTTCAGAACAGACCAAAGAGATCGACCGAGAAAGGGAGCAGCACAAGAGGGAGGAGGCCATCCAGCATTTCAAAGCTCTCATGTCTGACATGGTGAGATGCTCTGTAGCTTTTCTTATTCCTCATGAAACTTGGCGTAATGTGATGAAATACATATATCATGAATTAATTGTCAGTAAGTCTTAAAATATTTGCTCCAATCACTGTTCACTGTTGTCACAATATTTTTTTTTAAAAAGGAAAGGAAACTTTGTTCCCCTGAATTGATGTGTAGTGATATTTTAATGTTTGCATTTTAAAATGTTTTCTGTTTATTCCTTCTTCAGGTACGGTCTTCAGATGCAACGTGGTCAGACACGCGTCGTAACCTGCGGAAGGATCACCGGTGGGAGTCGGCGTCACTGCTGGAGAGAGAGGAGAAGGAGAAGCTGTTCAATGAACACGTAGAAGCACTGGCCAAGAAGAAGAAAGAACATTTCAGGCAGCTACTGGACGAGACCAGCATGGTAATAATTTAATTTCTATTAGCTTATTTATTCTATCTGCACACATGAGCACTTAAACACCACATGGTTAGAAGGAGAGTAATACTTTGCCATTTTTATTTTGATCAACTTGCTTCAACTTGATCCCTGATTGATTTTTTTTAAGCTTATTGACAAATTAGTTGTTTGTGTTGTAGATCACTCTGACGACTACGTGGAAGGAGGTGAAGAAGGTGATCAAGGAGGACCCTCGCTGTATCAAGTTCTCCTCCAGTGACAGAGTAAGACATTTAATGAGTTATTTTGCTCGTACAATTTAAAAAAAAAATGCTAAAAGATTACAGTCATTCACTGATAATAATTCACAGTAGTGAGTCTCCTCCAAAAAAATCTAAAAAGACCAAATCTAGCAACTCGTAACTAGAAGTGTGCTCGTTCTCTGAATGGAGCCAGGTTTGTCAGGATTAGTCCACAACCTTTTTTGTTATTATAAAATCAGCTTCCAGGTCAGTACAGTCACTGTTCTCTTTCAAAAACTCATCTCAAGCCTTAACAGTCTTGACCTTAAACAGCATCTGTACGTTGTTCCAGATCTGTGAGACCAGCTGATCAGATTAACAAAAAAAACACTATTGTTCCACAGAAATGTCCTCAGTCAGCCCAGAGATGATTTGACTGAACTCACTGGCCTCAATTGCTGACATCAGCTGCTTCTTTCATAAAATCCCAGTTCTGAATTTGTTCAAAGGCTTAGTTGAAATTTTTATATCCACCTATAACGGTGTGAGTTTCATTAGGCTATAGGAGTTTCATGTGAAATAGACATCCATTTTCTCTTGAGTTTTGGTGTCTGATGTGTTACTGTGTTTGCAGAAGAGACAGCGAGAGTTTGAAGACTACATCAAAGACAAGTACATCACAGCCAAAGCTGACTTCAGAACCCTGCTGAAGGAGACAAAGTTCATCACATACAGGTCTGTACACTCACTTTCACAATATTAAGCAGATTGACAAACCTTTCAAATTTATATGTGAATTCTCTTTTTCTTTTTTCTTTTTTCTTTTTTTGTCTTAAAGGGTTATTTCAATACTTTTAATCCCATGTCCCTGTTTGATTTTTACATATTTTGGGGTCTGAATAGCTAATAGGTGTGTGACTGAGGTGTAGTAAACCAAAGTAGGCAGTAACAGATGGAGGCAGAGGTAGATGAGCAACTCCCATGCTCTGCAAGATAAGTTGCTGTTTTTGTCGGGAGTAGAGCTGCAATGATTAGTCGATCAAAAGAAAATTCATTGCCCACTATTTTGATGATCAGATAATCATTTCAGTAATGAAGACAATAGAGTTGAAGTACTGCTGGGTCTTTCTGTTGGTCACATACAGGTACTCTTAAGATACTTCAGGTATTCTGTGCCTGTTCTTCAGGTGAAGGGCTCATTGCATGGGTGAAATGGTCTCTGTAAAAAAAATAAATAAATAAATGCAAGTCTCATTCAAAAAATTCGAAATTTTCAAGCAAAAAAGTCAAACGTTTGCTGGTTTCAGCTTCTTAAATGTGAGGATTTGCTGCTTTTCTTTGTCATTTATGACAGTAAATGATGAGTCTTTGGGGTTTGGACTGCTGGTTGGACAAATTTGATTTGGGAAATTGTGATGAGCATCTTTCACGATTTTTGACATTTTATAGACTAATTGATTAATCATGAAAATAATGGACAGATTATTTGGCAAAGAATAATTGTTAGTTGGAGCCTGAAAAAGGAGTCAGATAGCTTTCAAGAGAACAATGTAAGGTCTCTCTGCAGTGATCCTTTCCATAATTCTGTCAGACAGTGAGACTAACAATCTGAGCCTGTTTGTGGCAAATGTGACCGTCAAAAGAACTTCCACTTGTGTCCTAATTTTTGCCACTAAGGATTACGTTGCAGCCCGTGTTGCAGCTGCCAGCTGATGCCATCTGCTGGATCAGTCAAAAAAACTTTTTGTACCCATTTGTCATTTAGACTAAGGATGGCTCCGATACTACTTTTTCGTGTCCAATACTGATACAACAACCTTGATACCAGTATGATTCCATCTTTTAAACAACTGAGCTGGTAATAACACAATTAGGTTTACTACTATGGCTTCTGTTCATGTGATACATGCTGCCCATCTGTGTTACATGTGACACATCATTCTCTTTAAGGCATCAGCAGCAGCTGCTGTACTTCAGTTAGGGATCATGCAGGTGCTGGAAATCCTTGAAAAGAAATGTCTCTGACTGAATTGTTCATTTTTTAGATAAAAAAAAATAAAAATATGTCAGAGAGTGAGCTACACTTAGTGTCATCTGTCACTGCTGATAATGGCAACAGACAACAACATGCCGGGAGGTTGTTTCATTAAATTTATTAAAACTGAAGTTGTTTATCTAGTATCTCTTTCAATGATTGTTTTATATTGGCTCAGCCAGGTAATTTGGGACGCCATGTCTACTTGCAGACAAGTGAAACATTCTGAATGAGATGGGGCCTAATGATTTTGACCATACATATGTAGATAAATATGTAATTTGCCACAGCTGTAACGTGCTGGAAATGCACCCTGAGGGTGCTTGAATTTGAATTTTGAAAATGTGTAGGAGCCCTGTTAAATCTCCCTCTGAATCTCATCTTTATACCATCTTGCTTCTGAGTGTCCTCTGCGTGTCTCACATCCTGTCCTCCCCCCAGGTCGAGAAAGCTCATCCAGGAGTCAGAGCAGCATCTGAAAGACGTGGAGAAGATCCTTCAGAACGACAAGCGGTACCTCGTCCTGGAGTGCGTCCCCGAGGAGCGCAGGAAGCTCATCATGTTCTACATCGAAGACCTAGACCGCCGTGGCCCGCCGCCTCCTCCCACTGCCTCCGAGCCCACCCGACGCTCTACCAAGTGACCAATCATACCATCTTCTCGGCCGGTGCCCTACTCCTCCTCGTCCTCCCTTTGGCCAGAGCATGACCTCCCCCGAGACCCCCTGAACCCCGCCCTCCAGCCCCACGGCTGGCCTCGCAGTGTTATTGCTGGGGGTCATGTTGCTTAGAGATGTACCATAGAGATGAACGGTTAAGGTCTCTGTGTTATGTCGCCTCTTAGCCCTGAAATAGCCCTGCGTTTAAGGCAACAGCAGGGAACAGAGGCCACCTGATGTAAAGGTGACCCTTGACCCCTCACCTCTGACTGACCACAGCAGAGGCAGAGGGATAGTGATGAGGCTGCAGCCTGAGCAGCCACAGAGGTGTAAGATAACTGATGTAAATGAAGTTGAGCGTGTGTGAGAGAATGTGTCTGTGTGCGTGTGTATAAGTGAGTGAGTGTGTGTGTGTGTG
>JAJHUR010090905.1:0-11172 GCA_027495735.1 Lutjanus campechanus
CACCTACCTGCATGTCTTTTGTTGCGATCTCCCCTGGAGTCGGCCAGCTGTTGGCGTCGCCGAAATCTCCAACCTGAGCAACAAATTTTTAAAAAACAAACAAACAAAGCTGGATTAGCAGGAGTGCCACAGGTATCTGGAACAAGGTGACGCTTTCACACACCGTCAGTGTGGATATTACAGGGTCAGAGGTGAGGATTTTACAGCTTTATGGCAGACTGTTAGCTATGACTCTCCTTAGGCAGACCTGGGACTGTGTTCTGTATTTATGCAGTGCTGCATCTCTTTTAAAATGTTTGATTTTCCTTGATTTTATGCATTCTATGTACTTTTTAACTTTAATTTCACTACTATTCAGGCGTTTATCTTATGGATTCTATCAAGTCTATTTTCATTCTTATTGTCAATCTTACTTTTACTAGTATTAATCTGCCAGTTTTATCATTTTGAAGATGCATTCTATGTATTCTATCCTCATTTTATTTTATTTTTTACGAGTGGTTTTATTTTTCACCTTATTTTACTTTAATTGTGACATTCCATCCTTGTTTTTATGTTCACTCTATGTCTTTTTTTATGTGAAGCACTTGGTGCATGTAAATTCTTTGTTGTAAAGCACTTTAGGCAACTTTTCTAGGATTAAAGGTGCTATATAAATAAAGTTTATTATTATTACAGCATAAAAAAAGATTTAAAAGAGTGTAAATAAAAGATTATCCTCTGAGGAAAGGTGGCTGGCACTGCTGCATGTCGAAATTCTCACTGAATTTGCACATTTCACCTCTGCTTTCACCACATATTTCACACCAAACCAAACTCAAATTTAGCTGTTTAATTCAAGTTTTTGCAGGAAATGTTAGTGTAAACACTTTCTTCAATTACTGAAAGAAAAAAAAACACTACTCATATGTTTAACACCAGGTTAAACCGTTTGTTTCACAGCTAGAAAACAATTTATTTTTCTTTACACGTGTACAGATGGTTTGCACAGGTAGAACCACATCCATGAGGATTTTATGGTCCTTATATCAAACCCTCACCTTTAAAATCCTGTGCAGAAATCTAAACACGTCACTCATCTTCTTCGTTTTTCTAACTTACCTGCTGCCAACAACTAACTCGTCCTTTTTTATTTATCTTTAACCTTACATGTTGCCTGTGATTCTGTCAATTTCTGTCTTTTGTTCCTGCTGTTTACTCACAGGTGTCATAAAACTTTGTGGTCAAGGTGTGGTTTAACATCCCTGGAGTACGACTGCAGAGTGGCTGCCATCAAAGGTGGGAAGTTGTGAATGAAACGCTTTGGGGAAGAGTTCATCAGCTTTATCGTACAGGCCACTGGCTCACCAGGAACTCACATTTGCATTCCAGGAAGTGTGAAGGGAGGTTGTCACACAGCTCGAGGCATGACGGATAAATACCAGCACCGTGACCACACATGCCTTTACTGAGATCTGAACTAATTAAGATGTTCTCTCTGATGTGGCCCTGCACTTATGGTCTATAATTACACAGAATTAAGACTGTTTTCTAAATTTATAGTCATAGTTAATTGGTATTTAGCAGTATTAGACGGATAATTCACCCTGAAATTGAAAATACATACTTTTACTCTGGACTGTAGGGCTATTTATGCGTCTAGATTTTTTTGGTGCTAGTTAGAGTTTTGGAGAAATCAGCCGTAGAGATGTCTGACTTCTCTCCAAAATATAATTGGACTAAATGGCACTCGGCTTGTGGTGCTCAAAGTGCCACAAAAATTTATTCAACAGCAGCGTCTCTTTCCAGAAATCATGACCGGGTTACTCAAGATAATCCACAGACCTTGTTGTGAGCCAGTTTCATGTAGGAACTACTTTTTTTTTTTTTCTAGTGGGAAAGAAAGTAGTTCCTTCATGAAACTGCTCACAATAAGGTCTGTCTGATTGTGAGCACCACAAGCAGGGAGCCTTTTAGTTCCATTATATTTAAGAGAAGTCAGACATCTTTACAGCTGAAAACTCCAAAACTCTGCAACTCACACTAAAAAAGAACTAGATGGATAAATAGCACTACAGGCCAGGGAAGAAATGTGTGTTTTTGATGTTGGGGTGAATTGATCAATTAAAACAATGTTCAATTGAGTGTCTACAGCTCTCAAAATAACTGAAAAAGAAAGAAATCAACATTTATTATGAACAAATATGGACGACTTACATCAGCCAGATACCAAAGCTCCATATAGTTAAAAGAGCTCCAACTAACGATTATTTTAATGATCTAATAATCTGCCAGTTATTTTCATGATTAATCATTTAGTCTATCAAATCACAAAGAGCGCAAACTTGCATCTTTTGTCCAACCAACAGTCCAGAACTCAAACACTCTTCATTTACTGTCACAAACCAGCAAATGTTTGACATTTTTGCTTTAAAAATCATAAAAAATCGTTAGCAACGTTTCTTTCATTCGACTAATCATTGCGGCTCTGGTGTTATACTGTCAACAGATAGATAGATGTGTTTCCTCCTCGGCATGTACTTCAGAAAACCTCTAATAGTCTCCTAAAATACTAGAATTTAACATTCTATTTTTCATTACATTTGTTAGAAAGATATAAATCAAAGCAAAAACTAGCATTCACATTGTTTTTGGTTGTTGTTATGATTAAAAGGACAAAACAATATTAATATTTTGCCTCTAAGCAAATCCCAGGAGACAAAAACAACTTTGATTTTTGATAGTGATCCTTTGAAAGGAAGAAGACTCTGTAGAGACAATATGTTAATTTTGAAACTGGGCTGATTTATTAAGCTCTAGTTGTATCATTTCTCTCTAGTTTATTTTGTCGTCAGTCTTCAAACACAGCAGTTACTTTCTACTAACACGAGCCATGCTGGCCCCATTATGTCAGTCTTATGAAGGCTTTTTAACCTTAAACAGAGCATTACTGAATATATATGCAGCATAATGTCACTATTGAGATATTTTTTTCCAAACAGAATATTACCTTTCCTCCACGTCTGGCTTTGGGTGGGTTCCCTGCTCTCACCACCTTGGCGGGGCCAGTAGACTCTGTGGAAACACACAAAGATGGTCGACATTACAACCAGCTCTGCATGCAAGAGTACAGATCATGCAAAAACACACGCAAAAGCAATGAAAGGAGAGAAACACAGGAAATCAGATTTCACATTTGAAATTTGTTCAAATTTTCTCCAAAAAGAGATGATTTTTGTCACAAAAATCAGCTGAGCAGAGAGATTGTTAATCTGCCTCAGTTTTCCTCACACATGTACCAACTTGCTTGTCTCAGTTTAATTAGTTTTCATTGTGTCTCATCAACTTTTCCATCACTTATCTACGTGTCACAGGTAGGCTCTCAAATTATCTGTTTCTCTTTCGCTTCAGATCCATCATCCTTTTCAGATAAACAGCAGCACCAACACATCAATACCATCATTTTTCTGTCCTGACATTATTGCAATGAGGTAGATCAACAACAGCTACTCACTGCAACAAAACAAAACTCAGAAAATGAAAAAAGTACCAGAGCACATATAATCAGAACTGGAGCACACTGATTCAGCATCAAGAAAGAAAATGTTCGGCAATCACAGAAAGACATCAGTGCAGGCAAACAGCAAAAACTGAGTCATTCAGTCACTGAAGTCGGTCTGTTGAATGAAAAAAAAAAAAACATTCAAGGAAGTACTTTCTCATGTAATTCCATTAAAGGAAGATTTAGAGTGATTTATGGTGCATGAGGCACATCAAAGCTTACAAAACACAAATATATTCAATTTACAGTTACATAACAAAAGAAACATTAACAGAAGCTACAAACAGCAAATGCTTCATGTTTCCTTTACATACTGCACAATAAGTGAGCAAACAATTAGCAGATTTGTTGATTAACCTCCTCTGAGCTGCTGACTAATCAATCATTTTCAGAACTGAAATCGCCAGTTGATGAGCTGACAGTGGCCGGTTGTAAAATTTTAACATCAAAAGATTAACATGTTATCAAAACAATGATGAAAGCAAGGTCCAAGCAGAAAGATCAAAATAGATCAATTGATGAAACAAAAGCTGCAGATCCTACAACAAATCAATGACACTCATCATCAATTAATCAGTTTGAGAAGTTTGTTTTTTTTAAGAAAAAAGTAAAAAAATTCTCTGATTTCAGCTCCTTAAATGTGAATATTTTCTTGTTTCTTTAGTCGTCTATGACAGTAAATTAAATATCTTTGGGTCAGGACGTCATCATAGGCTTTGGGAAACAACTGATTCACATTTTTCACCATTTTCTGACATTTTAAAAACAAACAACTAATTGATTAATCAAGAAAACAATCGACTGTGAAAATAATCAGTTGCAGTCCCACACTCAATCAATAGTATCAGTAAATTATAATAATAATAGGAAGGAATAATAGGAATAACAGTACTGTATTGTTTATGTATTCAACCATTTTGTAAAATTCATAAAAAACTCAACATCAGATAGAAAAACATTTTGTTTCTTCAGTGATTCAAGCCAAGTACGTTTAATTCTTAAAGCCCTGGACCGTAGTCTTTATAAAAATAATAACAGGGACCCAACAGGTCCCATCGATGCCAACACTAAGGCGAGAGCGGTGAAGAAAAACTTCCTTTTAACAGGCAGAAACCTCGAGCAGAACAATGTTTTCTGGGATGGGCAACCATCCACCATGACCGTCTGATGTTTTCATACTGGTGGTAACTTTTCAGCTCCACAGAAGCCTTATACATAACTTTAAACTTTGAAAACACTGGTCTACAGATGACTATGATTTACATGCATACAAAGTTATCTAATAAAGCCATAGTTGAGCGGCCCTAGACACACCTGGTCGTGTTCACCTCACTTCACACATACTAACAGACCAGGTCTGAAGCCCGAGATTCTGCCTCTTGCTGTCTCCGGCTGAGCCGTCACCACAGTGTGACAACAGGGGAGTGAAAGCGGCTCACAGGGACTTCGCCGAGCCGTTTACACCAGAGAGAAAATCTCAGTAAGCTCCTTAAGGATGCTCACGTCGAAGCCAGAAAGAGAAAGAGAGACAGGAATACAATCCTTCGGCAGACAGACGGCATCACTAACAACAAACCAAGAGCAGCAGCAGCAGCGAAACAGGGTTTCATTACAGATGTATTACAGAGAACTGAAGTTTTTACAGCAAACCAGGAACTTCTGGAGCTGGAAAATAAACCAAATATATCCACTGAGAAGGCCATGTGAATCTCTTACACACACTGAATCAACTCAAGTTTAAATTTTCATTTCAAAGCCTGTAGAACTGAACAGAGAAAAGCTGAAACCACCGACAAAACATTCAACCAACTGAAGCTGAAATGATCAGTCAGTCGACTGAAATACAGCTGCAGCACAGCTGTTCTCGCATATAACTGATTTATCATTTTGTGATGAAGGCTTACAACCAACAATTATTTTCAACATTGATTAATCTGTTATTTTATTTTATTTATTAATTTCTTGGGGGCAGCGCACATTAATAAACATGGTAAATATGCCAGAATGAGACAGAAGGCTGGTTTTCATTTGTGTCCCCGGCCAGACAAAGGTAAAGTGGGCAACCCAAAATCAATATAATACTATTTTCTCGATTATTCACTTAGCTGTTTGGTCTATAAAATGTCAAAAAATGGTGAAAAACATTAATCAGTGTTTCCCAAAGTCCAAGATTAACCATCCACAAATGTCTCGTTTTGTCCACAACCCAAAGATTTTTAGTTTACTGTCTTAAAAGGAGTAAAGAAACCAGAAAACAGTCACATTTAAGAAGCTGGAATCTGAGATTTTTCACTTTTATTTCTTAAAGAATTTCTCAAAGTGATTAATCATTTATGAAAAGGGTCGGCGATTAATTTAATAATCTATTTATAATTGACACCGCTCTAATAAATTGTACATTAAATTGTGAAAAATGCCAATTGTAACTTTTTACAGTGACATCTTCAGATCTCATCAGTCCAAAACCCAAAGATATTCATTTAAAACAAGGAAATGCAACATAAGCTGACATTTCAGGAGCTGAAACCAGGTAAAGTTTACCAGTTTTGCTTAAAAAAGTTTTGCTTATTCAATCCCCAAGTCTGCTGCTGATCAGCAATAACTGGTTAATCTACTAAGAAGCTGAAATTTATCTGTTTCAAATCAATCGAAATAATTGTTTATCCAATCCAAATTTGTTTATAGAGCAGATTTAACAGAATGTTGTACAATCAAATAGAGCAAAGACCATAAAAATAACACCATAAAATGACTATTTAAAAAAAAAACAATAAAAATAACAGACACATAAAACCGTTCACTGTAGGATTTGCTGCTTTTCTCGATTATATATCATTGGAAATCGAATCTCTTTGGAGTTTTAGGCTGTTGTTTGGTCAACACACATCTACTTGCTGTCAGTATAACATATTATGCACGAGTGTGTGAATATTATGCCTGCGCACCAGTTCTGTGAAACACATCAGGCTGTCGAGTTCCTCTTTGGAGCAAAGAAAACGTGTCTCTATTGTGCGTTTTTGTGTTTGCACAAGAACACGCACAAACAACTTTATTGTACAGTTTATCTGGAGCAGAGCTCGGCTGCAGTGTGTTCACATGTCAGAGTTTCTTCATCAGCTTATGCTGGGGTGCAACAATTCTTCACATTCCTGAGACCAGAAACTGAGAGAAAGAAAATCATAAATAACAAAAGATCAGTTTGAGTAAAGACGCTGTGATTACTGAACTGGGAAAAAAAAAGAAACGAGGGAGAACCTGAATATCTTAACTGGATTTGACAATTTGACTCTCTGAAGTAAGTCCAACCAGGATAATATTAACACAACACGTGAAATAAATTCAGACATGAACTGGGGTTAAAATGTTCAAAATCTTTTAACTTTTTCTGGCCAAATAAAAACCCTGTTTTCACTTCAAGCCAAGTGAGGGAGGTAAGTGAAAGAGCAGCGTCTTTACTGTATGTTTTCTTACTTTACAGTCTGACAATCCTTTGGGTAAAAACTGTGACCAGCTGGAGGTCACGTTTGCAGAGAGCATGACTGTGCAACCACACTGAGAGGTCGGTTAGGCAGAAAGAAGCACTGTGCAAAAGAAAATAAGGCTCTAAAGGTAGCAGTTCACTAGATGGAAATGTTCTCCACGCACAGGGAGTTATCGACCAAAACTTGGAAGGTAGAAAATGCAGGATTTGTCAATTGCAGAAAGATAGTTGATTGTTGAGTGTCATGTTGTCAAATACTGCTCTGATATGTTTTGGGTTGAGAAAGCATCCCGAGCGCAGCAAAATAACAAGAAAAGGGCAGAAGGGGCAGTGTCTCTGCAGACACCACACACTTCATGTGGGTCACAGGTGATGATTGAGAGAGATTAGTTTTATGAGGCAATACACTGTTTTGCTTTAGGAAAATATTGCACAGTTTGCCTTGAACAAGACACGAATCTGCCTCCCGAGCAGCAGCAGCAGCAGCAGCACCCCATCAGATCTTCACCCACAGAGAGCTGCATTCAACAACATGGTTCATTGATTCTGCAGATCAACCCTGATTCCGCTCGAGTCTGGGTGTGGATTGTTGCTGCATTATTTGAGTACGAAAAGAAACAAAAGTTATTTATACATCTATTATTCAGTTTCGTTTGAATGTTGGCTGCTGTACATTGGTTTTTACTGAGGCTGGATACACTGATGTCAGCCGATTCTCATTTTGAGTACGACTGAGAGCATCAAAAACACCACAGAAATTCTCACGAAATGCCACAGGAAGTCAGAAGAGACGAGGAAGAACATACTTTATTAATCCCCTTTGGGGGAAATTCGATATATTAAACTCCACTGTTAATCTTACACACATGTGTAGGCCTGCATACACACATGTATATGCATTTTTTGCGAGAGAGGTCGTAGAGTAAGGCTGCAACTAATGATTATTTGTATCAATTAATTTGTCAATTATTTTCTCTATTATTCGTTGGTCTATAAAATGCCAGAAAATTATGAAAAATGTTGATCAGGGTTTCCCAAAGTCCAAGATGATGTCCTCAAACATCTTGTTTTGCCCAAAACTCAAAGATATTTAGTTTACTGTCATAAAAGACTAAAGAAACAAGGTAATATTCATATTTAATGAGCTGGAATCAGAAAGTTTTGACTATTTTTCCTTAAAAAACTACTCAAATTAATTATCAAAATAGGTGGCCAGTAATTTACTGACCTATTATTCAATTAATCGTTGCAGCCCTGTGGTAGATTTATGGATGGATGGCGCCCAGAATCAGGCGACGTGAGCGGTTGGTGGTTTGGTGCCTTGCTCAAGGGCACCTTGATAGCGCCAAGGAGATGAACTGGCACCTTTCAATGCTACCAGTCCACTCTGCACACAAACTGCTAGCTGCTATCCTTCAGCAGAGACGAGGAGCAGCTATGGACGTCTGATAAGCTCACTTCTTTCGAGCTCCAAAGCTCCAGATTTTCCATAATTTGCAACAGTGGTCAACCAGTTATCGGCCTCACCAGTTATGGTTCCAGTATTCAGCATTTTTACAATTATCAGAATCAGTGGGGGCTTTTTTCTTCGACTATAATGCTGAAAAGCATTTCAACAAAGTTTTGTGTTGGAGTCTGTTCATTCATATACTGGTTAACAGCTTTCTTGATTACCAAGAATCACTATCAGCCCTGAAAAAAAAAAACATATCTATCAACCCCTAATTTCAAACTTCAGCCCCAATCAACACCGACTCAAGTAGCATCACATGAGGAAAATCATAAGACTTCCCACGGCTCCACAAAAGGCTTCACACTACTTCATGCAAGAAACACTACAGGAAGTGTAAACAAGACTGAGAATCAGCGTAGCTTCCCTTTAAAATTAGAACAGGTTCAAATTCAGAACCAGTTCTTCATACCAAACGCTTCAACACTGAATCTTGCGCCTCCTGCGTCTTAAGGTGTCCTTTGGTATCTCAGTAATGTGACTTATGTCATCTACTCACACATCACCTTACCACCTTACATGAACTCTGGACTTAGAGTTGAGAACTGATTCAACAGAGATTTAAATGAAGCTTCCTGACTCTGCAGTTTTTGACCTTTGTTTCACTTTGTTTGCTCAACTGTGTCAAAGTCACGCTGTGTCGTCCACAGATTTTTCAACAGGAGCTCTGAGGAAGTTAGAAGCCCTTTGTCCATTGATTTTAAGTGTCTTTTTTTTCTTCAGATGTTGCTTGAACAGGGCTGAGTATGTTGAGAACTTTTACACTGGTAATAGCAATTGTAGATATCAATGTCCATCGTAGATATCTGGAACTTAATTACACCCAGTCAACTTTTACCATCGCCTTCTATTAAAACTCATTTCCAGACAGCTATAATTCAGTTTTGACGTGCTATAATTCCAAGGAGACATATCTGAATTTCAATTATAATTAAAGGGATGGTTGTGGGGTTATAGAAGGTACTTATCTATCGTCAATGTATTTCCTGAAATAATATAATTGATGGCGGTCAGCATGCCCCCAGTTTGGAGATGTAAAGCAGAGTACTGGTATAGGAAACTAAACAGCTGAGGACAGGATCAGAAGCAAAACATATTTTAGGCACAAAATAAAACTATAAATTTAAGTTTAAGCTATATTTAGAATATTTTCACTGCTTAACTTTGCTGTCAGACAGTCTTTTGTGATGGTAAATTGCCGTTATACAGGCCAAATATCTGCTACGTCCAAACCAACCAAACTCCAAAGGCGAAATCTATAATTTTACCTTGCAGAACATGTGAGTTGCTGGACCACCGCTGCCTTGATGGGTTAGTTTGTTTATGTAATTATGAGGCTTCAGTGAAGCCGAAGTGTCCTTTTAAAATACCAAAGTCACAAAATAACACAAACAAACCCAACGGTTTAGCCAGCGATAAACCAACAACTCCTGCGTTCAATTACTGATATTTCCTGTGGAGTTTGGTTGGTTTGGAGAGCGCAAAATTTGACTAGCAGCTGTTTTCTGTCAGAACGGGTTGTCTGATGTCAAAGTCAAGTATAGCATAAACTTTAAATAATATTTTTTTCTTTTAGGTGGATCTTTTTTAAGTTTTTAAATATCTTCTGCTGCTGAGCTTGTCTACAGCCGTTCATTGCTAAGCATACAACCACACTTCACATAATCTGAACTATCCCTTTAATATCTACAACTCATTTCTCACTATTACTGATATCTCTAAATCAGTCCTGACTAGTTTAAATTTGATTTCTACATGAGAAAATTTATATTGTAACATGTAGAATTGTTTTACAGATGTCTTAAATTAACTTTTTGGCATTTCCTCTAATGAAATGGCTACTAGTCAGCCCTACGGATTAAATGTTATAAAGGTGAGAACAAAACTGAGATAACAGCATGAAAAACAAAATTACAGCAAATGTTCAAAGGCAGACAGCAACAGATAAATATTCATAACCTATACAGCTTTAAATAAATACATACTTGTAACAACATACTTAACAACAGAGCAGTGGGTGCAGATTCAGGCTTCCTGTGAGATTTCATTAATAAATTCCACTAAGTTGAACATAAATTAATAAATATTTTTATAAAGAGTTTATGTGAAGTAATTCAACACTGAAATATTTGTTTTGTGAGCCTGGAGGCTTAACTTCTTAACCCGGCTACATTTTACTGCAAAATAAAAGCTTCTTATAACCTGGTGCTGTTTCCAGTGGTTAAATTCAACATCTCACACTAAGCAGGCATAATGTTGCTTCAACAGTCTGCTACTTAACCTAATCATGGCTGATGACATCATGTGAACGTACCATTCATCAAAAAAAAAAAAGTTTAAATCACTCTAAATGATGGATGGGATTTCTCAAACTGAAGAACCAAAGCTACAGTGTTCACCAAAATTCAAGACTTTCTACCAACCCTGAAATGGGATCCTAAAGTTAGTTTTTTCCAATCAAGTCTGCAGCACAAACGTCCTCCGGAGGTTTTAGGAGCAGAAACCCTTGAGCATTAGCTGACCTGAATCTCAAACCACAACCAGAGGTTTAGATGTTTTTCCAGTGGCTGCAGATTACGAACGTCACCTATTCATGTGACTATTTCACCAGCTGGATTAAGATAAACCCTTAAAACTGTG